>JAOTAY010021600.1:0-10413 GCA_025629805.1 Erythroxylum baracoense | reverse complement strand
TTTGTTTGGGATATTTGATGAAGTTGTGAATGAAATAGGGCCAGAAAATATTGTTCAGTTTATTACTGACAATGATTTTGCTTATAAAACGGCAGGAAAAAGGTTGATATTGCATTGTCCTAATGTTGGAGAATATAGGAGATCTTAGGTATTTTCCTGTTATTGATGAGACTATGCAGAAAGCTAAAAAGATGACAAAGTTCATTTATAATCGTGCATGGGTATTGAATTTGATGAGAAATGAATTTACCAATGGTAGGAATTCATATTGTCCTACTGTGACAAGATTTGTAACAAATTTCTTGTCACTTCAATCTTTTGTTTCAATGAAGAAAGAGTTAAGACAAATATTTAAAAGTGATAAATGGATTGCATCTCAACATGCTAGGTCTAATGCTGGAGTGGAGATTTGTAATATTATACTGGAAGATAGAGAATTTTGGTCTCAATGTCAATTTGTTATTTGAGTTTGTGAGCCTTTAGTGAGGGTGCTTCGCTTGGTTGATAGTGAAGAAAAGCTAAAAATGGGTTATATTTTTGATGTCATGGAGAGAGCGACGGAAGTAATTAAGGCCGATCTGAAACATAAGCATTCTTTATACACACCATATCTTTCAATCATTAATGAGAGAAGGGAAAGACAACTTTCTTCTCCATTGTTTGCAGCTAGACCATTTTTTAATCCTAGTGTTTATTTTAGACTGGAGCTTACTAAGCCAGCTGAAGTTAATAGAAGAATGCTTTTAACTATTACAACAATTGTTAGCATTGACGCGATGCAAGATCTTTTAAGCTCACAAATGGAGCTTTACTAATTGTCTTATGGGGATTCTGGAATGCCGATTGCCATTCGACAAAGAGGAAAAGTTTCTCCAGGCATTAATTATTTCCTTTTTCTTATTTTTTGAAAATTAATTAGCACTTTATTTTGTTTATAACAATATTGTTTTTATCTTATAACTTACAGTTTCTTGATGGGATCAATTCGGAAATAATGTTCCAGAATTAAAAAGGTTTGCAATTTAGATTTTAAGTTAATGTGTGATTGCAACAGGCTGTGAACAAAACTAGAGCACATTTGAATTTATCCACTCCAAAAAAAAGGAATAGATTGGAGCATAAGATGTTGAATGATTTGGTTTTTGTTCGTTACAATTTAAATCTTTGGGAAATGTATGTTATTATCATTATTAATTTTGAGATAATTTCTTATAATTTTCTAATAATTAAATTTTATTGTTCACTAGTAATCTTAATAGTACAAGTACTTCAACTGATCCAATTTCTATTGATAATATTGATCTTTTGGCAGATTGGGTTTCTGAAGAACCGAATTTGGTAGATGTCAAAGACGTGGAAGATAATTTTGGATGGGAAAGCGTTGACATGTCATTTGGTGCATTAAATTTGAATGATAATGATGATAAAGCTCCTCTCAATAATCAGGATTTTGTACTAAATGATAAATGGGGTCAGTGTAGTTATAGCGGGTATCCTCCCGTTGATGATTGAATTTCGTTTTAGTTTTTTTCATCTTCTTTTAATTTTACTTATATTTGATGTTTATGTTAAATTCTATATATGTAATGTAATTGTAAATGCTTTTGTTTCAGGTTTAACTTCTACTTGATTGTTTCCTCGTCAGGAATTCTTTTTGTAAATTATAATAGTTAAGGATATTTATTGTTCTCTTTATTGGACGTTTTAATGTAATTATTATTTATTAAAATGATGAAATTCTATTATTGTCATATTTTAAATATTTTGTATTATTTTTAATTTTATATTTGTATTATGATGATTGCCTTTTTTCATATTAATTGTACTTATTATTTATATATGAAATATTTAAAATTATTGTGATTTCATATTAATTGTGATTATTATTTATTATTATGATTTTGTGAAATAGGGTTGATGTAAACTTGTAAAGTATATAGTACAACTGTATAATATACAAATGGACTATTTTGCAAATTTTAAAAAATTTCAGGGACTATTTAATAAAATTAAAAAATTACCCGAAACGGTATTCGGTATTGACCGGTACCGGTACAGTACCGTACCAGAACCCAATCTAGTATCGTATTTGCAACTTTGAGTGAAATATTTTCACAAGCTATGAAGATGAGGGATAATGCCAAGGATAGGATAAGTCGGCTCTGTAATATCTTAAGTAAAACTATTGTTGTTCTATGGTGAAAGTGAATAAGCTAGATAATGGCCTCACAGACGTAGGCAAGGTGTGTTGAACTACGTTACCAAATCTTGAGTATTGATTTGTTTATTACGTATTTGATTTTTTTTCGTATTTATCAGAAAGCTTATAGCTGCTGCGACTGATTCATAATTTGTGCGAACCTATATCTTTTTGGATTTTCAAAATCAAATCTAATAATTCAAACTAAATTTGAGTCTAATATTTTTTTTAAAAATCATAATTGTATTTCTAAACAAGAGTGTGTGTAATCGTCATAAAAAATTCCAAATTTTCCAACGATATTTAAAGACTCGTAAACTATGTTTTTATCCAAAATATTTACATCAATTTCTTCTACTGCACTCAAATAATTTTATTTTTAGACAATCCCTTTTTTTATATTTTAGTTAAAATTAATATTAAAATATATGTGACATAAGTATTATATATAAATTAATCAAATGCTACTTGTACGATAATCTAACTCAAATTTTAAATTTATATCTGACTAGTTAAATTGGACATAAATTAATAATTTATTATAATTATTTTAAATTATTAATGAAATCAAATCAAATTAAATTAATTCAAGTCAAATTTAAGAATTAAATTAAATTATCATTTTAGTTATATTTTGTTAGTTTATTAATGTTTATATGGTGTTATCTGATGTTGATGGATATATCATCCTTTGCATCTTCTTTATTTGTATAAGGTCCATTCTTAGAAGATATAACTTCATACATTTATTTTATAATTTTCACCTTTTGAATGAATTTATTACTTACTTTTTTTAAAAATAGTTTATATGGTGTGCGATTGAAGTTTTTGTCATTATTTTTGTAATTAAAATTTAAAAAGAAGGATCTTTTAATTAAAAATAAAAAATTACAAGAGAGAACAAAAATAATTGTAAAAAATAAGAAAGGAATAAAAAGGGGAAAACTATTATTCACCTATCGTGTGAAGCTAAATCTCTCTTTATTTCCCTCTTTGCATGTCCTATCAACTTTTATTCCAAAATTTAAATTTCTATATAAAACAATTGCAAACTAATTTCACCACATCTTTGATAGCCACTAAAACCTCCTTTCTTTTTCCTCTCCCGTAGCTAAGCACCAACCTCCACTTCAATCTTAAACTCATCATCCTTGCCAAGAAATTTCTTTGCTTCCGCCAACTATACCTCTCATTTCTTGAAGATAACACTGATTTTGGATTCTTGTTCTGAGATTTAGTTAACATCAATCATCGTTTTTTAGAGATAGAGTGTTGTTGAAGATGGTGGTGAAAGCTGGGTTGTTGTGGTTTATTGTTCTTACTCAATTCTTCTTCTTCCAAGCTTAATTAGAATGAAGATTGCATTTGGTTCCAAAAAATCTCTTTGCCTATTATGAGCTATTGTTTTAGTTCCTAGTACCAAACTCAGCTACCCATTTGCTCGATCTTGGTTCCAAATCTATTTTCACTACAATATGTTAATTTCTCAACTGTCAATTACACAAAGCTCTCATCTTTCCATACTGATTTGGTGTTTGGAAGTCGGAGAAGATGAAGACATAACTAGTTAACTGTTCAGAGCAAACTGGCTAGTTTATTATTTAACCTACTGATTTTCATTTCCAACTATTAAAAGTAAAAGATGACATGTTTATCCTAATCAAACTGGCCAGTTTGGTTTAATTTTTACATCATCGATCAAATGTAGTTGTGAATATCAAATCAACAAGTAAACTTGAAATATAGTTGAGATTACTTAAGCGTAAAAATTGGAGAAATTTAAGGAGATTAAATGAGCCAGTATCTTGCTTTACCTACCAATAATGGCAACATGTGAAACATTAACAACCACTTTATGGATTAATTTTGCCTTGATTCTTTTATATAACCATATTAGTAATAGTGATATAGTTATACTACACCTTCCTAGAAAGAGTATATTTACTTATTTATCTTTTATGGCTTGAGTCATTACATATGGGATTTTTATGGTCCAAAATTATAATACACAAAATTTTTACAGTAATTTTGGAACTGAAGCAGTCTCTATCAATTTTTCATCCATATTATTAATAATGAGCATTTATATGATTTCGTTTCTCTAAGATATTACTTTAGGTGATAAAATCCAACATAACACCTCAGAACCTATCAAATGACTAGGTTTTTCTACTTTAATTAAGACTGACACCATTTTTCTTTCAGCGTTTTTCTTCTTTAAAATTAAAAAAAACATCATTTAATAAATTGATATTACCTCTAATTGGGGTTGTTTACAATATAAAAACATATTATGGATAAGCATCTTATAATTATTCACTGATAATTACTTTAGTAGAAGAATAACAGATTGTGTTTCATTTCTAAATCTATTAATCTGAGGTTCTTATGCTCTAAGTTTAAACTAATAATGCAAGCTTATATCTTAAGCAGAGTGATAAGGGTGAATGGAGCGATAAGGTTGAGGACTCTCAAGAACATACACTATAACTTGAAGAGTGTGTCAGTGTTAATGAAATAAGGTCAGCCCAATTAGATCCGATTTTACTGGTAGACTATCCTATAAAGATGCTTTATTATTGAAGCCATATGTTATTTCCTAGGTTATCTCATGTTTTTTGCTTCAAATATATGTTCTCTTAAGCCACTGTAAAGTTCGTGGAAACCATATATCAATAAAAAATCAACTCATCATCTGTCATACTCTTCAATTCCTATCGATTTCTTTATGGTATTAGAGCTGAGATGTGTAAAAACATGTTGAGATAAACATGAATCAATCTTCATTATTCTCATCCAAAAACTCTACTCCCATCAATATGACAAACTTTGTCAAGGTGAAGCTTTCTCACGAGACATATATTGTCTAGAGTGAGCAGGTTAAAATCTTAGCCCTTTACTATTAAGTATGGGGGCTACTCACTGGAGAAGAACAACCACCGACTAAATACAAAACCACAAAGCCAGATGCTACCATCGAAGTTACTAAAATAGTAGAAGCATCCAAAACCAAGGAACATATGCAATCAGAAACCAACGAGTATATCACTTGGAAGCAGACCGTTTTAATGTTGCGAGGTCTCTACTTATTGTTACGCTCTCTCTAGAAGTTTGGGGACTAGCAATCAGGCAAGAAACATTAAAAGATCTTTGGAAAACTCTTAAACAAGAGTTCCCTAGTGCAACTCAGACAAGGGAGTTCTTTTTACTATAACAACTAAGTTACCTTCGTAAAGAAACAGATGCTTCTATCGCGTTGCACTTGTGCTCATTAAAATCAATATGTGATTAACTAACCACAATCGACAAACTAGTACTAGACACAATAAAGGTATATCATCTCCTCATAAGCCTTGTCCTAATTACAAGGATTTTGCTACAACTATGCTTAAACCAACCTTGCCTATATACTCCAAATGTATGTCTCATATCAACTCTTATGAAACACAAAAATATATCTCGAGAACACTGGCATTATATCATTTGCTTTTACTGTACAAAGGGAGTCACGATAAGGAAGAAATAAGAATCTTGAGATAAACTGGTTTACTTCATAGGGTAAAGGTTTCTATCCAGCTTTAACTCATGCTACTAATACTTCACCAAATCAAATACTTGAAGTGCTCTATCAATTACTTCAATAACAGGCTAGAAAGACAAAGGGTTTTACACAATCCTCTTCTGGAAGTAGGACTAAGGAGAGTTTTCCACCACCATCAAGAATATGATGACTTACACCAGCATAACCTGAGCTATATAAAGATGAAGTTTGTCAATTGTGCAATCAACAAGGGCACATTGCGAAGATGTGCTAAGGACTGCTACGATCTTCCAATAACTCTAAGGATTTACCTCAAGCCTTAGCAGCTCTCATATTGGATAACTCACTGTCACATATTGAGTGGACGGTTGATACTGGAGCGTCAAATCACATGGCTCATGATTCAGGTATATTTACATCGCTTAAAAATTATATAGGCCATTAATTTGTTATTATTGGTAATGGAAAAAAAACTTAGAATTGATGGTATTAGAGAAGTGCCCATTACCAATGGTAAGAAGACACTTTCGTCAAAAGAAGTGTTATATGTCTCAGAACTTACATGAATTCTGTTATCTATAAGTCAACTCACATCACAAAATAAAGTGGATTGTGAATTTACTGATAATTTATTTTGTGTGAAGGAACGAAAGATAGGGAAGATTCTTCTCGTAGGAAAATGTAAAGGATATCTATACATGGTGCCTAAGGCTTAAGTCAGGTTTATTGCATAAAATTCAGCTCACACCAAGGAGGTTCGACATCACCATCTGGGACACCCACAGGACTCATTACTACATATTTGTGCTAGATGGCTTAATTTTTTTAGCCTCTAGTAATAAGGATAAACATTTTTGTCAAAGTTGTTGCATTGGTAAACTTAGGAAGTTGCCTTTCCATTTATCTTAAACAAATGCTAGTGAACCGTTTAAAAAAATACGCTACAATTTATGGGGACTTGCCCTAGTTTTATCTCTACGCAAATTTTGATACTATACGTTGTTTGTTGATGATTATTTTTGATGCATGTGGTTGACCCCAATGAAATCTAAGGCTAAATTTTTTGATATATTTCTCTCTTTTGAGCAATTTGTGTTTTATCAATTCAGCAGGAAGATTAGGGTGTTTCACTTTAATAATGGAGGGGGTTTTGTTAATAACAAGCTTGGAAAATATTTTCGCAGCAATAGTATTATTCATCAATTGTCCTGTCCTTACACACCAGAGCAAACCGAGAGAGTGGAATAACCACATTGAATCATAAGAAAGTAGGGAATGACAATGTTATTCCATAGCGGTTTGCCACACTCGTTATGGACAGAGGCTTTTTCCACTACTACTTTCTTAATAAATCGATTATCGTCATCTACCTATATTTTTTCTACTTATTTTAATCTATATAGTGAGAATGCTAACTATAAAAATCTTAGAATTTTTGGTTGTAGGTACTTTCCTTACACTTGGGTCACAAGGAAGACAAAATTCTATCATAAGTCTACTCCTTGTATTTTTGTTGGGTATAGTGATAAGCATAAGGGGTTTAAATGCTATCATCCAACTACAAGAAAGATGCTTGTGTCTCGCCATATGGTTTTTGAAGAGCAATTCTTCAACATGTATCACATTCTAAGCAATACCATAGGGAGAGACAATAATTTCTTACAGAAGTGAATGTTGATGAAGACGATAAACGTGAGACTATTGTATTGTCCACTTCAATGTCAACAGCTGACCTTCCAATTCCCTTTCTTCCTGTTCAAAAGTTGCTTTCACTGAGGGAGGCAACAATTCAGCCTTCTCATGACATTCTTAATGCCTTCAATAGTTTAGATGTGCATGGACCAGATGTAAATGTCGAGCTTAACTTTAAACCACCAGTCTTATCAGATATATAAGATCGTGACAATAGTCATGAACTCTTGGTTCTAAATTCTTCCTCAATGGACTCCAACCCTACATCTGATCTTATCCTTCAGCATTTAAGCTTGTCTCCTATGCCAACTGAAACTAATTTAAGTTCTTCTGCTACAGGATCTATTGATGAAAATGTTGAACAACCTAATTGATATCCAATGCGGACATACTCTCAGTCTGGCATTATCAAGTCAAGTCCTAAGTATGAACTCACTATGACATACGTTACTATTCCAACTGAACCCAAAACAATCAAAGGAGCTCTTGTTCGAGTTAGTTGGAGTCAAGTAATGCAAGAGGAACTCACAGCTCTTCACGACAATCAAATGTGGGATTTAATGCCTCAAACTGCTGACATATATGTGATTGAGTTTAAATGGGTTTACAAGGTGAAACTTCATGCCGATGGCACTCTAGATCACTTAAAGGCCAAGTTAGTAGCCAACGGATTCATTAGATTGATGGAATCAACTTCAATGAAACTTACTCACCCGTTATCAAGCCAGGTATGATTAGATTAATTCTTAGTATTGCACTGGTTCGGGGCTAGATAGTTCAACAATTAGATATCAAGAATGCATTCTTACATGGTGTTCTTATATAAGATATCTTTATGGAACAACCTCTTGGATTTATTGATTTACATCTCCCAAATCATGTTTGCAAACTCAAACAAGCTTTATATGGTTTGAAACATGCTCCAAAAGCCTGGTTTGATTGTTTTATTACTTTTCTCTTAAAACTTGGGTTCCTTTATAGCATAGTAGACCCCTCATTATTCACGTTGCGTTGTTTTTACGGAACAATACTTCTTACTCTTTATATTGATAACACACTCGTCACAAGATAAAATACTTAGCTTATTGTTGGATTGGTATCTCTTTTATATAAAAAAGTTTCAATGAAGGACTTTAGACCTATTCATCACTTTCTTGGCATCGAAATTTAACACAATGATCATGGCCTCTTACTTTTCCAATCTCACTTTGCTTACTCCATTCTGGAAAAGGCACAGATGTTAGATTGTAAGCCAGCTAAGACGCCTTTGACATCTAAAACTCGCCCACCTCTTTAGAGTACACCATTGTCAGATCAAACACCATATAGAGCTATGATTGGTTCCGTTCAATACTTAATGTTTACTAGGCCAGACATCTCTTTCACTGTTAATTTTGCTACTCAACTTTCTCAAACACCATCCTATTATAGTTTAACCCTAGTTAAGCACATCCTTCGATATAATTAGAGGGACATTAAATTTGGCATGCAATTTATATCAGATACTTGATCTGTGTGCTTTTTCTGATGTAGATTATGGGGGTTGTTGATAGCAGTTTTCTAATATGTGTAAGTTTTAATATTTAACCTCGATAATCCGCAAATGTATGAGTTGTTCATGTAGTACCTAGGGTGTCGATTCCTCAAAGAGGGTTAATCTAATCCTAAATCTAAGGGCAAAATAATCTGTAATATTCAAAATGTATGAAACTAAAATAGGAATGAAATTTAATCAAGTAATTCAATTCAAGAGTCAATCACAAAATATTATCAAATTAACAATTGCAACACACACATTCAAGAATCAACCTAAGGAACTATCAATTAAGGGAAAGGGGAATTTTTACCTATCTTTAACACTAACCTAATTGATTATGAATTATTAGATTATTAGTCTTAAACGATCCTAGTGTTGATTACTCTCTCTTGAGTTATAACCATTAACCCTAAATTGTATACACTAATCAGATTATAGAAAAATTGTAATCTCTCAATTAATAATCTATCCAAACTCTAATTAGATCTGAAGTTTTCCAATAGACTATCGGAAACTTATGTGAGATCTCTCTTCACGCAACTACCGATTTGGTTAATTTCTCGTTCTTATTAAATCACCTAACTCTTGTTAGCCCAATTTAATTATTTTTCATTTGATTCACCCTCTCAGTCTATTACCTAATTATTAAATCTCAGAAATCAATCACAATGAATCAAAATAACATAAACAATCAGATTTTGATTAAATCAAAAATAAAAACAACCCGAAGGTAAGTTTAGACATCCTCAAAATTCACACAATCCTATCATCAACCGTTATTCCAATTCTATACATTAATAAAATTGAAAATAAACTAGAAACAAGGTTCGAATGGATGATAAAGGCAATAAAATTAGGAAACCCCCGATTCCAGGAAGTACTTCATGTCGACTTCTTCTCCATGTCTCTCTTCCTTCTTCTCTTTCTCAGTCTCTCGATGAAGTCTCTCTAGGGTTTCTCAATGGTGGCTGATGCAAAAGCTCCTAATCTCCTTTATCTTATTCTTTATATACCTTTTGTGTTCTGGGCAATCCTAAGGTTTTTTCAGGGTTTGAAAGGTCCAAAAACTCCCTCAAAACTTGACTTTTCTGAGTCTCTGAGCCACGATTATGAGCCACATCTGAGCCTTCTATCATGATCGTGGCAATCAGGCCACCATTGTGGGTCGTGTTTTAGGCTTCAATCATGATCGTGGCATATAAGCCACGATCGTTGGCTGACTATAGTGCTTCTGCCACGATTGTGGGTCGTTGTTTCAGCCAAAGTATCTCTGAAACTTCTCTATGCTTTGTTATTGACCTTGAAACACTAATAAACACATCAAGGTACCTCAGAGATACAATAATTAAGCTCAAAGACTTGACTTACCTATAAAAACACTTAAACATAATTAATTAACAAACTAACACAATTCTAACCTAAACACATACTAAACGATTAAGT
>JAOTAY010021599.1:0-10415 GCA_025629805.1 Erythroxylum baracoense | reverse complement strand
AGGAGAAATAATATAAAATATTATTAATTATATATAATTTTTGTGGACCGTAATAAACGAGTTTGGAAAAAAAAAGTAGAATCCACTGTGAAAATCCAAGGAAGAAGAACAAGGTTGGAAGAAGGTGTTAATGCAATCACAGAGACTAACAAGACACTCGCAAAGATGGCGTGAACAAAACGACACCAGAGCTGGGATATTCGATGGATTCATCAGTATTTTAAGTCTCAAGGCATTTAATTACCACCTCCGACACTATCACCACCTCCATCTCCATAAGACTTATTCTTAACCTAATCTTTATTTTCCAAATTAGCATTCAGTTCTATTTTGCGTTTATGTTTATTTTCATTTTTTATTTGTTTACTGTCATTTTAATTTCTATTTTATCTTTACTTATCTTATGTGATGTGTGCTTCCTTCTCACATTGAGGACAATGTGTTGTTCAAGTGTGAGGAGGGATTCTGTGCATTTGCTTTTGAATGTGCTTTTGCATACTATATGATAGTTATTAGGTTTCATTTTGCGAACTATTTGAATGTGTCAATGGGTTAGATGAGTGAAATTTGCTTAATGTTAAACATAGTCTAGTGGGTTGTGAATGATCATTAGCTAGCAAAATTACTGAATTAGGGTTTTTGGATAAATATACAGCTTAATTAGAACTTAGTGTAAATTCAGCACCCCATAGGTTGTCACATTCATTCGTAATTGGAGGCCCCTTAATTTAAGTAGCTTAACTAGTATTTTTTCATGAAAATGAATAGCTAAAAACAACAAGGTAGGAAAGTAAAATAAAATAAATAAATGTTTTTGTTAATAAATTAATATTTCGCTGATCTTCGGGTTATGACTAGAGCTAGTAGCTAGTTGAAAACGTGATAATAACTGAGTAACCAAATTGACATGCATCAAAAATGTGTGCCTTCGCATCAAAAGACTATGATGACATTTCAACCAAGCTGTTAATAAACGACTTAGAAAAGTAATTGGATCGACATTCATCACCAATGTTTGCTTCTGAGTAAAAGACTAAGTTCGTGTTTTTATTTAAAAAAAGTGTTATTAATAAAAACCTACGGGACTTGTAATAAGTTTGAATTTTCATGAAAATGTACTTAGGAACAGTTACAGAGTTTGAAGGACCAAAGAATTATTAATGTACGTGTACAATTGAAAGGGTAATTGAATTAGCACTTATATCCTGATTAACTTGTATATTTAGTTTGAAGCCCTTAGACATAGAATTTGCAGGTTAATGATTAGATATAACTTGTCAGATTATGTTCAAGATAAAATTTATTTCATGTAGTCGAAGCCATTGCCTCATTTTTGCATTGCGTACTTCATGCTTGTTATATTTGTTATTTTGTTTTCTTGAGGACAAGCAAACATTGATAGTTGTTAATTACATTGTGTTTTAGGGTTTAATTTGTTAAGTATTTAGTGTTAAATAGTGTTAAGTGTGTGTTTATGTGTTAGTTTATGTGTTTAATGTTTTTTAAGGGTTAGTATGAGTCTTTGAGCTTAATAGTTATATTTTTGAGGTACCTTGATGGGTTTGTTAGTGTTTCAGGGTAAATGGCGAAGAACGGAGAAGTTTCAGAGAGTTTTGGGCCAAAAACACGGCCCACGATCTTGGCACAATAGGCCACGATCGTGACAGAAAGAGGCAAGCTGAAAGGACCCTGGCCAGTAAGAAATCAAGCTAATCCCAACCTTATAAAAGACTAAGAACTCAAGAAAAAGGATGAAGGAAAGGATGGAAAACCCTCACACTATCTACCAAATCTTAGTACACCATGTTTGAAAATCAAAAAATCTAGGATAGATGTCCATGTAAAGAACCCTACCCTTTGGATTGATGATGATGAAGAGATATTCAACATAAACGATGTATTTAAGAATCTTAAGGTTAGCAGCTCATTCAGGATAATTAACGTGTTCGAATCTTCTAAAGAACAAGAAGACGAAGAATAGACGACAACAGATATAGAGTTTGAAGAAGAAATGAAAGATGTTTGTGAAGCGGAAGAAGTAGAGGAGACGAAGGTGATTACCGAAGAAAAAGAGAAACTCACCTTTTTACAGGAAAAATTGTTGGATTTGATGAAAGATTAAGGGAGTTTTGTTATTCCCTATTTTATTGACAATTTGTTAGAAAAAGGACATTACTAAGTTTAATTGGTTTTCTTAACTTTATTAATATTGTCCTTATGATCATTTTGCAATTTGTAGCTTACTCACAGGATATAAAACTGATGTTGAATGAGAAGGGTGGAAGCAAGCCGCTCATAATTGATCCTGGTTGAGTCTTAAAGGATGAAGGTCAAGTTAATGACCATAAATTAGCACGTTTAGTAGCTAGATTTAAATTGATGTGTAGTTAGTTTTGTTTTAAATTCTTAAATAAGTTTTGATTGATTTAGAATGGTTTGGATTGTTAATTCTTTTGCTCTCTTGACTCACTTATAAGATAGGGACACACTCTTGATATCAAGCAGATTTGGTCTCAACACTATCGCCATCACCACCTCTATCAATATAAATGATTTCATGTTCTAAACCTTTTCTTTCATTTTTGTTAGTATTTTATTCTTATGTTTTTCGTTTATTGTGTTTTATTTCCCCTGGTGTGTTTGTGTACCCTATTCACATTGAGGACAATGTGTTGTTCAAGTGTTGGGAGGGTTATGTGTTCTTACCTTGATTGTGAATTTTGCATATTGTGATAGTTTGTTTTGGTTGCATTTTGTGAACTGCATGAATTAGACGGAGTGAAATTTATTTAATTATGAACATAGTCTATTAGGTTGTAAATAATCATTCGTAAAATTAGCAAATTAGGAGTCTTTGGATAAGTATATAGCTTAATTAGGATTTAGTGTAAAATTAGCACCCTATAGGTTGTTGGACCTTGAATTTTTCTTAAAATTTATTTTATTAAATTAGCAAGCATGAACATAAGTTAGAATTCATGAATTAGCAATTTTTGGAGTTTAATTAGATATATTATAAATCTCATGTGGTTGCATGAATTAAAAGAAAGAGTTAGAATTAAGTTAAGGAGTTAGAAGTCATTAGATTAATAAGGAAGGGTAAGCTTGGAAAGACCAAAGTTGGTATTAAACTAATAAGAGAAGAAGAGAAGCAGAGAAGAAGAGAAGAGAGTTGTGTATAGTAAGTAAGAAAAGAGAGAAAGTTGTAGAAGAAACTAGAAGAAGAGAAGGAGAAAACCGAAGCATAGAAAGAGAAGAAGAAGGAAAGAAAAGAGCAAGGAGAAAGAAGAGGAAGAAGAATATTCAGCTGAGTTTTTAGGTAACCCGTATTTATTCTTCTTGTTTTGATAGAAGAAGGAAGTAGAGAAAATATGTTTTATGCTGTAAATAAAGAGAGAAAGAAGAGAACCGAAATTTTTCTTCTTAGATTTTTTTATGAACCTTAAGTAGATCTTAGTTCTTCTAGTCGGATAAACTAAGAGTAGATTAAGTCTAAGCTCATTTTTGGATATTTAAAGCTTATGAAAGTTTTATTCATGTATATTGATTGGATGAAAATATTTTTGTTTGAAGGGGACCAAAAACTTCGAAATCAAGAGCAAGAAGAAGAACAAACTTGATCTTGGAATTATAAGTAAATAGTGGGTAATATGTTTATGGTTATCGTGATGATGAGCTGATCTATTATATGTTTATATGTGCTTAAATGCTTGTTTTTGAAACATTGTGGATGTGGGGAAAATGCACTATGATTTGTTATCATATTTACTTTGAAAGATTTCGCTGTATTTGGTATTAATAAACAAAAGAAAAGCATGAAAGTATGAGTATGATATAGATTATGTAAGCTTCGAAAAATTTGCTTGTGTGGGTAAGAGAGATATCATTCTGTTAGTCACGTGCATGTTGACTTAAGCCTTCTCTCGGCTGCCCGCTTGTGGCACATCAGCTCTAAAAAATGGACTCATTCTGTTCAAGGTGTAAACTTCAGTTTCGCCATTCTGTTTTATGGGATTCTCTCGAGCCATTATGTTTATGCATTACATCTTGAGTTGTTGAACATAGAGCATAATTGAGTGCTATGGTTTGATTAATAAATGAACATATGATATAATTTGTGTGATACTATATTCTTGACTATTTGAATTCTCAAAATTTAGAAATTATGGATAATATAATCTACTTAGACAAAAATGCAATACATATATATATATATGCTTGTGTGTGTGTGGCACATCACCGATGGTTATAAATTTATTAACCACTGAGCTTCCCATCTCACCCTATTATCTTTCCACTCCTCAAGTGTAGAAATAGGAGATCGATATTGAACCTTGAAAAAACTTCGACTGACTCCAAGAATTTATTTCTTTTGTAACTAAGTTAGTTCAATCATTTTGGTAGCTTTATAAGCATGTAAAGCACGAGCATTCATGATTGTATTTTTGTATTATGCTACTAATGTGGCTTTTGGTATGTAACTGAAGCAATGTACAAACTCTGCTTGTTTGAGAAATGAATGTATATAAGAGTTGAAGAATTTCTTTTCTGTTCATGTTTAAATCCTCTTCTCTGTTAAGTTGTTAACTTTGTTTAGGATTATGCGTGTGAGATATTTGATGGTTTTTAGATAGATTTTCTTAATCAAATGGTTAAAGTGGGAGTCTTATATGTATGGATTGTGTTTGTTAGATTCGGGTCTTTTGTTTTTGAGAATGCATATTGACATATGAGAGAAAATAAGAGAATAAGGGGATAAAAATATGTTCTGAAATTTCAATGAATAAGCTGTATTGATCTAGGAAGAATTAGACAAAATTTCCTTCACTAAAGTTGTAGCTCTTTCTCTTAGCTTTCTAAAGACATAAAGTTTATAATTTTTGTACTTTGGGATTGAAAGTTATGATGATTTGAAGTAAGGGTATGCTATCGGGGTTGCACGATCATACATGTACTGTTCATTAAAAGTCGTGATCGTGTATAACCACGACTGTGACTCCCCCCTCTCACGACCGTGACAATTTCAAAGTCACGCCCGTGACTTTTTCACTCCCTCTTTTTTATTTTATTTATTATTGGTTTGTTTATTTGTTCGACTCCTAATTCGATTTATTTTTATGCTATTTTATTTTATTTGTTTGTGTATTTGTTTTTACTCCCACCAAGAAATTTAATTCTTTCTATCTTAATGTTAGTTATATATATATATATATATATTTCAAAAGTTTCCCCAATTTTAGCGTCTTGTCGCTGTGAAATAAAAACTGAAACCCAGGGCCAACATCTTTAGTATCAGAGCCCAAGGTTTCTAAGGATTCTTAGGCTTAGAATATATTATACTATGAAATATATGATGTGTGATAAAGTGTTTGTATTGTTAAATTATTTGTTTGCATTGTTAAGCTTATTGAATGCATTAAGTGACATGCATATCATGCATACATGTAGGAAATAAGATTAAAATGAAAAGTAAACTAAATGATAATATTTTATTAAAGGAGTAAAATGCCACCTCATCAAACACGAGGAGTTATGCAAGGATCTGTTGCACCTGACTCTCCACCAAGATAGGAGGGTAATGATGAGTCTAGAGCCCCAGCGATTGCTGAGGCGACTGTAAGGTAGGATAGCGAGTCTTTTCAACCACAAACATAGATAGGAATCTCCTTTTCCTCTAGAGCAAATGCATAATCTGTTTGATCCTACAATATTCCAAGCCTTTTCTCAGGCTTTTGTTCAGGCCATAGGCTAGATACCATCAACTTCTACCCTAGCACTGGCCAAGAAAGGGAGACAATTTGATAAGCTGAGGAAGTATGGCACAGTGGACTTCTATGGAACAACCGATCTAGAGGAAGCTGAGACTTGACTGAGGAAGACAGAAAGAATATTAGAACAGATGCATTGTGAAGAGGAAAAGATTGTGTATGCTGCAAGCTTGCTACAAGAAGATGCCCTGCATTGATGGGAAAGCATACAAGGGAGCCAGTTAAAGCCGCCAGTGTTAACCTGGAAAGATTTCCAAGCTGCCTATAAGAAGAAATATCTATCTGAGTTGTATATCCAATAGAAGCAGAGGGAATTTCTGAGTCTCACCCAGAGGGAGATGACAGTGAGTGAATATGAGCACAGATTTACACAGTTGTCTCGATATGCAGCTGAGCTGATGGCGAGCGAGTCAGCTAAGTGTCGAAGGTTTGAAGTGGGCGGAGAATAATTAGTGGAAGCTACATTAAGGGCAGAGAATGTAGAAAACATAAAAAGCGGAGTGAACAAAAAGAGGAGAGGAAGAGAACAGCTTAGAAGAGGGGGTAGTAGTAGTGCTTCTATGCTAGAAAGGAGTACCAAGACCTTCTCCACACCATCTAATGTTAGGAGTAGTGGTGCAAGTAGGCCCAAAACCAATGAGAACTGCTTCTCTTCAAGCCTCGACTATTGGAGGCAGGGAAAGAGGAGAGGGGGAAAAGCAATCTTTTCCCAAATTCGATCATTGTGGCAAATTTCATAAAGGGGAGTGTTATAAACTGACTGATATTTGTTTTAAGTGTGGGGAAAGAAGGCATATGGCTAGGAAATGCCCACAGTATGCAAGACAAGAGGGAACTCAGACGCAAGCTTCAAGAAGGATTGAGACTGTAGGAGTTGAGTCTGCAACTGAAGTGGGCAGTTCTAGTAAAGCCAATAAGGTAAATCCTCCAGGAAGATCAAAAGGGCAAGCACCAACTGGACTATTTGCAATGACAAGGGAGGAAGCAGAAGCAGCTCCGGAGGTTGTGACTGGTATGGTTAAATTGTTTCATGATGACATTATTGTTTTAATTGATCCGACGTCTACCCACTCATTTATTTTGTCAAGTATGATTATCCATGATAGAAATTTAAGTCCATTAGATAGTCCTTTGATGGTTAGTACCCCAATTGGCCAGTAAGTTATTATTAGTCATGTTTATTGAGAGTGTGAAATATATATTGGTGAGGTAAAATTAGAAGTGGATTTATTGCCATTAAAGATGAAGGGATTAGATGTGATTTTGGGCTTGGACACCTTAGAAAAATATAATGTCAATTTGAACTGCAAACATAAGATAGTAGAGTTTGAATTGGATAAATGGAAAAGGTGGTGCTTTTGGGAGATAGGAAGACAAGCCCACCTAAAATCATTTCAGCTTTAATAGTAGAGAAAATGATGAAGAAAGGGTATGAAGCATTCTTGGTATATGTGGTAGACATGAAGGTGGATTAAAAAATTAGAAAACATTCTGATGGTCAGGGAATTTTTAGATGTCCTTCCGGAAGAATTACCAGGACTATCACCACCTAGAGAGATTGAGTTCACTATAGAGCTTCTTCTATGCATAGCACCAATATTAATTCCACCCTATAGAATGGCTTCGGCAGAATTGAAAGAGCTTAAAGAGTAGTTAAAAGAGTTGTTGGAGAAAGGTTTTATTAGGCCTAGCTCTTTGCCTTGGGGAGCTCCAATTCTTTTTGTGAAAAAGAAAGATGGATCCTTGAGGATGTGTGTGGATTACCAGAAGCTCAATCATATCACTATCAAGAATAGATATCCTCTCCCACGTGTAGATGATTTGTTTGATCAACTGCAAGGAGAAAAGGTCTTCTCCAAGATAGACTTGAGATCGGGTTAGCATTAATTGAGAATAAAGGAGTATTATGTGTGAAAGGCTACTTTCAGAACACGATATAGGTATTTTGAGTTCTTAGTTTTTCCCTTTGGATTAACTAATGCCCCTGTAGCCTTTGTGGACGTAATGAATAAAGTCTTTAAGCCTTTCCTAGACTAATTTATCATATTCTTTATTGATGATACACTGATTTATTTGAAGAGTGACAAGAAGCATAAAGAACATGTAAAGATTGCCTTGGAGACATTGAGAAAGAAAGAGTTATATGCCAAATTTGATAGATGTGAATTTTGGCTAAGAGAAGTGGTGTTTCTTGGACACATCATTTTGGAAAATGGAGTACATGTGAATCCACGGAAATAAAAGCTGACGTTAGATAGGAAGCACTCAAGAATGTAGCAGAAGTGAGGAGTTTCTTAGGATTAGCTGGTTATTACAGACGATTCGTAGAAAGCTTTTCCATGATTGCAGCTCCACTTACCAAATTAACAAGGAAGAGTCAGAAGTTTGTGCGAACAGAAGAATGTCAAGGGAGCTTTGAGGAATTGAAGAAGAAGCTTACAACTGCACCAGTTCTAACTTTGCCTTCCGGTAGTGATGGACATACAGTATATAGTAATGCCTCGAGGAAAGGATTGGGGTGTATGTTGATGCAAGGAGATAAAGTGATTGCCTATATTTCCAGGCAATTAAAATTCTATGAGATGAATTATCCCACGCATGACTTGAAATTGGCAGCTATAGTCTTTGCGTTGAAAATATGGAGACATTATTTATATGGAGTCACCACCAGGGTGACCATAAGAGTCTTAAATATTTGATGAGCCAAAAAGAGTTAAATTTAAGGCAAAAAAGATAGTTAGAATTATTAAAGGATTATGACTTGATGATAGATTACCACCTGAGAAAAGCTAATGTAGTAGCAGATGCACTGAGTAGGAAATCTACTATAGTGCATGTGAAGATAATATATCTTCCTTTGTTGAAGGAATTAGCGAAAATGAAGGTGACGTTGAGGCAAGTCAAATCTGGTGGTATATTGGCTAATTTTAGAATAAAGCCAGCGTTAAATGAGAAGATTAAGGAATTGTAGGAACAAGATGAATACTTTGGCAAGCTTAAAGAAGAAATTAAAAATGGTAAGCCCTCTAAAATAGGAATAAGAGAAGATGGGTTGATGGTGGTAGGCAACAAATTATGTATTCCAGATATGCAAGAGTTGAAGGATGAAATTCTTGATGAGGCACACAATGCTCCATATACAATGCATCTAGGGAGCACCAGAATGTATAGAGATTTAAAAGAGCACTTATGGTGGAGAGGAATAAAGAAAGATGTTGCAGAGTATGTTGGAAAATGTTTCGTGTGTCAATAGGTTAAAGCGAAACATCAAACACTTGTCGGTCAGCTTAAGCCCTTGTTTATTCCTGAATGGAAGTGGGAGAAGATTACAATAGATTTCTTAATGGGATTACCAAAGACCAGTAGGAAGCATGAAACAATATGGGTGATTGTTGATAGGCTAACCAAGTCAGCACATTTCTTACCAATTAAAACGACAGATTCTTTGAATGCCTTGGCCAAGAAATACAAAGATGAAATAATCAGACTTTATGAGAATTTGAGTTTTATTATATCATATAGAGATCCCAGATTCACATGCAGATTCTAAGAAATTTTGCAAGAGGCTTTGAGAACCAAGTTGCATTTTAGCACAACTTTCCATCCACAGATTGACGGTCTATCAGAGAGGATAATAAGGTCATTGGAAGCAATGTTAAGAGCATGTGTAATGGATTTCAAAGGTTCATGGGATGATCATTTACGTTTAATCGAGTTTGTTTACAATAATTATTACTACTCAAGAATTCAAATGGCACCTTATGAAGCTTTGTATGATAGGAGGGGATGAAGAGCTATACAGACACACATAGGAAGGAGATGGAATATGAAGTTGGAAACAAAATATTTCTTAGAGCCTCACTGCTAAGGAGATATAGATCAGATCCTTCACACATAGTCCAACCTTCAGAGGTTCAATTAAGGGAGGATTTAACTTATGAATAGAAACTAGTGACGATTTTAGATTTAAAGAAAAATTGAGAAATAAGACTGTGAAGTTGGTTAAAGTTTTGTGGAAGAACTACGCAGGAGAGGAAGCAACATGGGAATCTTTAGAAGCTACAAAGGAGAAGTATCTACACGTGTTTATAGACTCAGGTAAGAATTTCGAGGACAAAATTCTTTAAGGGATGGGGAATGTACCCAAAATTTTCTTAGAATTTATTTATTAAATTAGCAAGCATGAATATAAATTAGAATTGTTGAATTAACAATTTTTTATTATTTAATTAGGTATATAATTAATTATGTGTGGTTGTATAGATTAAAAGGAAGAGTTAGAACTAAGTTAAGGAGTTATAAGGCATTAGATTAAATATGGAAGGGTAAGCTTAGAAAGACAAAAGTTTGTCTTAAAATAATAAGAAAAGAAGAGAAGAGAGTCATGTATAGTAAGAAAGAAAATAGAGAAAGTTATAGAAGGACCTAGAAGAAGAGAAGTAGAAATCGAAGCATAGAAAGGAGAAGAATGAAAGAAAGAAAAAGGAGAAAGAAGAAGAAAGAAAAGGGTTCAGCTAAAAATTCTTAGGCATTCCCAATCTTTTCTTCTTGCTTTAGTAGAAGAAGAAAATAGTGAAAGTAGGTTTTATGTTGAAAATGAAGAGAGAAAGAAGAGAACCAAGAAATTCATTTTCTTAGATCTTTATG
>JAOTAY010021598.1:0-10415 GCA_025629805.1 Erythroxylum baracoense | reverse complement strand
CCATAGGACTAATTGAGCATTTATAAAATGATACAAACCAATAAAATATAAAACATTGAATTTTTTCTTTTCAATTTGAAACATAACCTTACCAATCTCCCTTACTTTCTCCTTCTCCCCTTTCCCTTCATTTTCTTTTTTCTTTTCCTTTTTTCTTTTTTCATAGCATTTTCTCCTACTCTTTCTTTTTTTTTTCTTTTTTCCCTTTTTCTCTTTCTTCCTGACTTGATATCATTTGCTTTTTTTCCCAGTATACAATAACATATATACCTTTTAAATGCTCAACTTGCTCTTATAGCCGGTATAATCGAATCAGATAAACAATAAATGCCAAAGCTCATGTTTCGGGTTTTAGCTAAAAAAACGTTCCATATAAGCTCAAAGGGGTTGACTAAGAATAACATCATGGTAGCTTTTTAAGTTCTCAAGTTAAATCCTAAACGCCTTCATCACTTTAATGTTTGCACAAGATTATATAATCTCGATTGGTATTTGCCAGCAAGTTCTAGATTTGCTTAACCATGAAAGAATACTCTCAACAACGAATACTTATAATTGGTCTCAAATTCTTACCAAAGAAAAGTCTCATTCATCTATCACAATAAGTTAATATCCTTTCAATTAAAGCCCAAGTCAATCAATTTATGCATGCAAATATATTTATTCACTTATATTATGCATTTATAATCTCAGTCAAGTTCATTCAATAATCAAACATCTTTAACTATTAAAAAAGAACAAACACAAAATGTACAACAATCATTATCGACATCATAAGAAATTAAATCAAAGATCTAAGATGCAAATAACATTAATTAAGACAAACAATAAAATTAAAAATAATTTAATAACAAACAATCAAAATAGTAAAAGAAAAAGATAGAAATACAATATTAAGATGAAGGTGGACGCTTTCTCGAGTGAGGATTCAAATTCGCTAGAAAATTCCTAATCTCCACAATATTAGCCTCAATCTTGTCCAATCTCTCATTCATCCTGATCTCTGTAATATTAGCCTCAATCTTGTCCAATCTCTCATTTGTTCGCCGTTCAAATACACTAAGTTGATTGGCCAACGATTGATATTGAACATAATCAAGTGTAATGTTAAAGCGCGTACCTTCATATGGCAAAGCGTCATCCCCTTCTGTACATTCACCTATTTTTCCACAACCCTGCTTACCACTTAAAGCTTCTACTATCTCGTTATTAACAAGAACATAACGATCACCTTACTGCCTAACAATCTTTATGGACACCAAAGACTAGAAGTATAAACTAGAATTCCCATAAACTAACTGCAAACTTGTTCTCTCAGTCAGTAAACCAAAATACTCTGCAATTTGGGTGACAAATGCCCTGACAACTAATTTGTCAGAGCTAACTTTCCCCACATCCATCATATGCATGCTTAACCATATACCAGCATTAAAGCGTTTAGCATGCACCATGCACCACAACACAAACAATTCTAGTTTAGAAATTGCACTTTAGCTATCTCCTCTACCAAATATCATACAAGTTAAAAAACTATGAAGATAACGAAAGCTAGGGTCCACTAAAGAAGACAATTTAGACCTACTCGGAGAGAGCGTTTGTTGAGTTTGTAATTTCATTCCAAAATTCTTTAGGCCTAAATTCATCATGATAGCCATATAAATCACTACGTGGAAATCCAAACATACTATTCAAGTCATCTAAAGCAAAAGCACATGTCCTATTTATCAATCTAAATATCAAAATAATCACAATGCCATCTTCATTAAAGATCAAATCCAAAGTTGTCAAAAATTCTAAAGTTAATTCAATATATGAATTTTTTTTAATTTTGCAAATTTGTCCCATACTATGTTATGTAATAATTCATTAACTCGCATCGCAATTCCTAATTCAATTGTAACTCCATGATTAATAAATCTATTCGGTATAATTAGACAATCTTTCAAACTCGTATACCTTAATTGGCTCTCACAAGTGTTAAATTGAAGGTAAGGATTACCTATAACAGGCAAATCGTCTGCTTGAGAAGATGAAGACCCTAGTAATCTCTTATGAGGCATAATCTAAGTAACAATCAAAAATCAAAATAACAATTACATTATTAGAAAACCAAGCCATAGCAAATAGCCAAACCAAAACAAACTATTAACCTAATTCAATTCTTAACCGAGTATAAAAACTAAGGAAAAAAAACTAAATCCGAGGATAAAGTTAAAAACCTATTGTATCTTATTCAAACCATATCAACTGAAGTTATAAAAAGTGAAATACTTAACACTATAAAAAGACTGTATATCAAAAATGAAGTATCAACCCTAATCAAAACAAGAAATTAACTAAATACATTTTTACTAAATCTCAAAATTAAACCCTCATGAAACTACAAAACTCTATTATATTTAACTAACATTTTTTTACGTTAAAATCATAGAAAACCAAATACTAAAATATGTTTAATGATATAAAAGATTACCTATATTTGTAAAGAGCTTGCAAGAGAGGCAGCGACACAAGGCAATAGACGACAATAGAGACAAACAACGATACCCAAAAATCACAGAAGACGGCAATGACCTAACTCAAGATCTGAAGTCCCAACTTTAGATCTGACGAAATGCAAGATTCTCACACTTGGGTTTTTCAATTACTAGTTCACAAGACAACAAATCTCAGTCGAAGACCGTGGAAAAATTTCAGTGGAAAAAGAAGATGAGAAAACTGCCATGATTTCTTAGGTTAACTTGAGATTCTAAACACACGAGTGTTATTTCGACTTTTTTGTCTTTATTTTAATTAATGAAAATATTAAAAATTTTAAAATTAAAAAATTTATATATAATTTATAACTAAAATTTTTAATTGAATATATGTCACAGACCCGTGACTGAGAGCTGTATGTTTTTAAATCTTTACTTACATATTATACTACTTTCTATGGCTTATCCATTTATAACAAACACATTACGTTGTCCATTTTCTAAATTTTTTTATCATTCCAAATTTTTACTAACAAATTTTACTTATTCGTTTTTAATATTCTAACTCACATAAGTTTTATAATTCTATCACATTAGCAAATTTTAACCTTGTTAATTCCTTTATAGTACACTTCAAAATTGAAATATTTATAAGTTTATCACAAAATTTTAAATTACACAATATTCATTTATACATTAAATTATAAAATATGTTACACTAGTCATGATTTTAATTAACTAAAATATTTAATCGACTATAAAATTTTTTAACTTATTTTATTTCAATAATGGGTGTTATTTTAATCAACTAAAAAATATTTAATAGAATATAAAAAATTTTAATCACACCGTCACTAATGTTATCAATCTTTTACTTTTTACTCATATATTAGAATATAACAAATTCATTACAATATACATTTCTGAATTTTTTTCTTTCCAAATTTTTACTAACTAATTTTACTAATTCATTTCAAATATTCTAACCTATATATTTTGAATATAACAAATTTTAACCTACTTAATTCCTTTCTTAATTTAAATATTTGTAATTCTATTACAAAATTTAAAATTACACAATATTCATTTATACATTAAATAATATAACATGTTCAAAAGTTCTGTTCATCAAACTACATGATCATATTATTCTTACTTTTATTTCTTTTTTATCTATTTCTCTATTTCTATAGCTCTTATCATACAGGACACAATTTTTACTCTTAACTCACAGGAAATTAAATATCGTTAAAATTTTAGTTGATTAATAGTTTCTTATATGATTAATAAACAAATTTATTTATTCAGTGATTATAATGTAATTATAATATATTATGTATATATGCACGCCTTTAATTTCTAAATATACATCACAACATTTATTCAATGATTGATTAATAATAATAATAACAATAATAATAATAATCATCATCATAATAGTAATGATAATAATAATAATATCAAATAATTACGAAATAATTATTTAAATCATTAATTAAATTATAATCAATTGATTGGTTAATTATGATATATTAGATACATATACGCGGCTATGACTTAATTAGTAATAATAATAATAAAGCCTATTAATTACAAACTAATACTTTACAATATTTATTCAATGATTTATAACGAAAATCATAACAATTAATAAGTAACACCCATGATATTAGTTTTTGCTTTTTACTTGGATATTATAATATTTGTATTTACTTTGTATATTTAATCCATTTATAATAAATGCAATACACTATACATTCCCTAAATTTTGTTATTTTTCTATTCCAAATTTTTACTAACTTATTTTACTAATTCATTTCTCATATTCTAACTTATATATTTTTAATATAACAAATTTTAATCTTCTTAATTCTTTCTTAGTATACATTCCAAATTTCAAATATTTATAACTTTATTTCAAAATTTCTAATTACACAATATTCATTTTTACATTAAATTCCAACAACTAAATTAAGCACAAATACTCCTAAAATTAAATTAAGTGGGTATTATATCACTGCGCATTTGTGCAGTGTCCATCTGCTAGTAGTTTTCTATTTACGGTGGTTTGGTCTTTCTGTTTCTAAACTAAAAGTCGACGGTCGGTTGAGAGACATGTGGATGCGGGTATTATGGGTCAACGCAAAAAGGATTGTAATAAGCAACTAGGTAAGGGAAGATTGAATCAGGCAGCGGCTAGTAAGTAAGTATAGTATGCGTGTGTTATGGGTTGTGTATGGGTAGGTGGGACCTATAGAAACAAGTTGATGGGATTCACATGACTGTGGACCTTGTTTTTAGTTAAGTTCACCCCTGGTGCTTTGCTAATTCTGCTCACCATTAGTATCATTGTGGTCTGGACATATAATTTTTATGGCTTTCATTTTCATATAACAGAGTTGCAATCTTATCTTATCCCAAGATCCCACCTGTTCACCAATGCTAAGAGCTTTAGATTTTATGTCTGTGCCTTATGAATACAACAAAAAAGTGTTAACTTAAAACAACTGTTCTCCAGTTTATCCTGTTTCATTTTTCTTAAATATGATTTCCAAATAAAAATTAAAAAATCCATATGGAGTTTGAAAACAATGTGATATACTTCGGTTTCATAACCTAATTTTGGCTTAATTTGCTTTTGGTTCTTTATATTGATGCCATACGTGGAGTTTGAAAATAATGTGATATTTTAGTAATACTAATCCAATTATTCAAATTATGATATTCTTTAATTATTCCAATTATGTTATTCACCAAATTGTGATATTTCAGTTATGCTAACAAATTATACGCTTTTGTATATATGTAAACAAAGAAATTGGAGATGGATGGTTGGAATGGAAAATTGACTATGTTTTAAGGTAGGAAGTTTGCCTACAGAGAAGATGTTGAATATAGGGTAGAAATGTAGAAAGTTGGAGCAATGAAATTTAAAGGATTTGTTATTGGGATATTGAGAGGATGCTTACAAAGCATTTTTAAAGGTCTGAAAGCAAGTAAATTTATGTATAGCGTGCCAGGAACTAGTTAAAAAATGGGTTAATTGAGGTGGATAAGAGTGGTGCGTATGTGATGATGATAAATAGAAATTATAACATATTTTACACTTCTATTTTATATTATTTTAAATTATTTACATAGTGTATTTGAGTTAAATTATTGCATTTTCTTATTATAAGTTATTTAAGTTGTATGCGGTGGTTGGATGTATCTCTTAGTTCATAATGCGTTTGAGTTGGGATTGAGCTGGTTTGATTCTAAAAATTGAAGGGAGACAAGTAAGAGCTAGCGGGTTAGTTTTCTACCCTTAACTTATTAAATAACTCGGATGATCTAAGCATATCAAATTATATGGCTAAAGTGAAATTGAATAATGCTCATTTATTTGTAAATATTATGTTAAATTTATGTTTTATTTCTTTGATTTTTAAACTTGATTTGAACCGTAACCCTTGCCCCCCACTTTGTATATATATAATGGATTAGCTAAATTCATAGGTTTCATTATTTTCAATTGTTTTGGTTTAGGATTTTTCCTAATTTCGTGCTTTGCTAGAAATTTAATCCAATCTATTCAAGTCTTTACTTTTGTCTAGATGTGCTTCATTATGTATGATTAATCTTTTCTCAACTTGAAAAATAGCATAGCTTAATATATTTTACATGAAAAAACCAAGTATTGGATATTACGTACAAAATGTTGATCAAAACATGATTAATATACATTGTGGCAGATCTGGAATTTTTCTTTTAATAGTTCATTAGTTTATCGAAATATGTTTTATTAGTTGAATTATGTAAAAATATGTTTCTTGATTGAATTAGATGTGTAATGCCAAATTAGGATTGTTTTGAAATTATTACAAGATGAAATAGGTGTTGTCAACCTGAAAATTTCAAATTTGTATAACTTGGTTTCATCAAAAAAAAATTACAGCATTATATTTTTTGAATAATTATGACTCTTTGACGAAGAAAATAATTTCTAGCTTTTGAATATTGATTGTGTGGTTCTAAGAATGTATTATAAGTTTATTTTATTAAGTTTTGATTTTATATCTTGCTAATGTGGTTAAAGAGGACATTATGTGTTAATGTGTTGATGATGTTTATATTTTATTATGGAATTCCTTTCATATGAGAAAAATTATTAGGATGTAACTGCCTCTTTTAAAAGTATTATAATTATTAAACTAAATTAGTTATAATTATTAAACTAAATTAGTAAATTAACTTTCCTTGTGGGTCGACTCTTATTTGCTCGATATTAAATTAATTAATAAATTCAAAATTAAAATAAGAATTTAATTGTTTACACCTAATGACATGTATCAGACGGAGATATGTAAGCTAATTACATAATATAAGGTGATAGAGATCTATATTAATCATGGATACAATTTGTCATATTTAGAATAATCTTTTGATGATGATGTTGAGATGGAGGTTAATATTGGGATTGTAGATTATTTCCTCATCAATGTCACTTAATCCATTTTCGTGCAATCCATGATTGAAGATGTAGGTATAAATGGGAGTGACGTTGATCTAGAAGAACAAGAAGAGAATGATGTAAGGATTAAAAAGGAGTTTGATTCAACTTTGGATGATAAAGAGTTGGACTTATCTAGGGATTTAGTCGCTTCATTTAAAATGGGAGAGTTGAAGATAAAAAATTGAGAGCAATATTTGCAACACAAAATAGAAAAATGGAAAACTACAAATGAAAATGCATGGAAAATACAACAAATGATGAATATGTTAGAGATGATAATGACGAGAATGAAATTATGACATATTAATTTAACTAATAAGACAATTGTCGCTTTGAAGAAGGTGGTTTAGATGTGGATGAGGGGTTAAGACATAAATCAAATGTTTATAGATTCAATCCTCTTAAGAAAAAGATTAAGATTGAACTTGATATGCACTTCACAAGCTGGCGATTGATGAAAGAAGGGAGTTTATTTTTACAAGGAATATCAAATAATTTGTGAGAGCCATGTGTGTGAGTAAATACTATAAATGGTATATTTTAGTGAGCTTAGTGAAAGATTTAAATAGTTTGCAAGTAAGTATTCTGAATTTTCTGGTAATTTTAAATTTAGACTTCAATAATGTTGTGGATTGATTGCTTACATATATGTATGCAGGTTAGAGTTTATGAATCAAAATGCATATGCAATCCTATTTTTCACAACAAAAGTGTGCGCTCGAAGTGGTTTGCAAACAATTACTTCAAAGACTTGATAGGACTCTTTGCAATGAAGCTAATATAATTGAGGAAGTTTGTGAAGAAAGATTTGAGAGTTGATGTTGGTTATGATGTTTTTTATAAGGCTAGGAAATCAGTGATAGAGGGAATGCAAGGAGGTGTAAGGGCAGAATATAGCAAGTTGTGGGATTATAGGAAAGAACTTTTAAAGTAAAATCCCAGTTCAAGAAATAACTTGGTTATTGAAAGGTCAACACTTGGAGATCATTTGCAACCATTATTTGATATAATGAATGTGTGTTTTGGATGTTGCAAGAAGGACTTCTTAGTTGGATGTAAAAGGTTGATAGGACTAGATGGTTGCTTTCTTAAAGGGATTGTCAAAGGTGAGTTATTGACAGCAGTTAGGCGAGATGAAAATAATAATATGTTTCCTGTGGCATAGTTTGTGGTTCATACTAAAACAATAAAAACTTGGAATTGGTTTTTAAAATTGTTGAAGAAAGAATTGGATCTAAAAGATAGAGGAGGATAGGTAGTGAATTTTTATCAATAGAAGTTATACTATGAACTTTTATATACTTTAGTAACATATACTTATTTTGTTAGTTATTTGCCAAAAATTTTAATGAAATTTATACAGAATTTTATGAAGGCACTTGATAGGCAACTCCTAAGGGCTGAAGTGAGGTTTTGTACAAGACATATTCTTGCCAATGGAGAAAGAGGAGTCATGAGGGACTCAAATTGGAAAGACTATTCTAAAAGTGTTGTCCAATGAACTTGACCTATTTTTTCCATTTGAAAGAGTTATAAGAGTAGTCGAAAAATGCTTACAGTGATCTACTAAGAATTCTAAAGGAAAATGGGAAAGAGCATATTTTAAACACTTCATTTAAGTGTCAAATTATGGATAACAATCTTTATAAAGCATTTAATGGAAGCTTAATTGAAGTCCGGTGTAAAAACATTATTGTCATGCTTGAGGAAATTAAATTTCTTGTGATGAAGCAATTGATTAAGAATAGGACTATGGTAACTAAACAGAGAGATGACATTAGTCTAAGAATAAAGAACAAATTGAGAGTTACTAAGGAGTTAAACATCGATTGTAAACTTGAGAGTAGTGGTATTGGCATATTCGAAGTGATATATAAAATAGTTTAAAATGTAGTGAACTTAAGGAATAAGACATGTACTTGTAGAAGTTGGGATGTGAAAAGAATCTCATGTTTATATGCCATTGCTACCATCAAGTACAATAATGAAGAGCCTACAAAATATGCATCTCATCAGTTTATACAGGAAAAGTACCTACAAGCTTATCAATATATGATGGAGTCAGTTTAAAGAGATAAATTTTGGCCTAAAATTGAACATAAATCACCATTCCCACCTCTATTTTGAAAAATGGTAGGCAAGCCAAAAAAGAATATAAGAAAGGAGGATTAGGAGAACACTACTAAAGGCAACTAGATGTCAAGGAGAGTTATGAAAATAACATGTCAAGGATGCTTCCAATAAGGACACAACAAAAAAAAGTCCCATGAAAGGTGTATAGTAATAAGTTTCGATAGATACACATTTAAGTTAACAAATTATTTATTATAGTTAGCGTGAATGAGCTGTATAGTTTCCTATTTTGTTCTACTTAGATATTTATTATATATGATTCTTCCTTTTTTAAGAATATAGACAATTGTATATAGCTGTAGTTGACCTTCCATATGTATAGATCTTTTAACCTGTATATATACATTGAAATATATGAAGGAATTATTCTGTCAACTTACAATTTGGTATTAGAGCTTTCGGGTACAATTTTTAACCCCATCCATTTTTTTCCTAACAAACTCAACCATCATGTCTACGAAAACTGACTATGAACTTTCAGACAATAAGAAAATTTCCACTATGACTGTTCAAGACACTCCTTCATCCATTCATATTAAATTGGATGGTACTAATTATTGTGTATTGTCTAAGATTTTGGAGATGCATATTGCTAGAAGAAAAACCAACCAAACCAAACATACTCAAATTTTTGCCCAAGTAAGATATGAGGAGGGTAAGATGTACGCAGTCATGCCTGCATCTCTGATAGAGATACAGAGACTGTTTCCTGATAGACCCCTAGCTAAGGTAAGAGCAACTACAAATAACAACAAACAAGCAAATACAAATCAACACAAACAAACAAACACAAACAACAAACACAAACACAAACACAAACAAACAAAAACAAATAGACCAGACAGGGGTGGAGGCAGCGAGGGACAAGCCCCCGCTTGAGCCCCGGCTTCCCCAATCCAAGGACCGCAACCGCCAGCCAGAGCCAGCCCGCCTGCTGCCACCCGGCCGCGCCACACCACCCAGCCCGCCCCGTCCTGCGTCTCCGACTGCAACTGACTCCTTGCCTTCGGCTTTCCCCAGTTCCCCGCAGCGCCAGGCCGCCACTCGCCACTCGCCACCAATGCTGAACCCACTGCACTGCTGCCGCCCAACCCCAGTCGCCACCATCTCCTGATCTCCACCATCTCTTCTACCGACTGCTTCACTTCTTCTCCACCATCTCTTCTGCCGACAGCCCTCACCGCCGACTGCTTGCTTCCTTGACTTTGAGCTTGAGGTATTTTTTTGTTAAATTTATTTTTGGTTTAGGTTAATGCAATTATTTTAATTAAATGTTAATGTAATTATTTTGGGTTAATGTTTAATGCAAT
>JAOTAY010021597.1:0-10415 GCA_025629805.1 Erythroxylum baracoense | reverse complement strand
AATATAATGGACCAATGTTTATACCAGAAGGTCAGTGGGAGTAAGACTTGTTTTCTTGTGTTATACGTGGATGACATCTTACTTGCGACTAATGAAGGTTATGAGATATTTTCAGGACACAAAAGACTACATGCTTATGTATAGGCGAACTGAGAACTTGGAAGTAGTTGAATACTCCGATTCAGATTTTACTGGCTGCATTAATTCAAGAAAATCAACATCTGGTTATATTTTCATGCTAGCTGGTAGAGCTATATATTGGAGAAGTGCCAAGCAGACCCTGATTGCTACTTCTACTATGGAGGCTGAGTTCGTATCATGTTTTGAGGCCACCTCACATGGTGTGTGGTTGAAGAGTTTCATATTTGAGCTTAGAGTTGTTGATTCAATTTCTAAGCAATTAAGGTTGTACTGCGACAACTCAGCTGTGGTCTTTATGGATAAAAATAACAAGACTGGAAGTCGAAGTAAGCTTATCGATATTAAGTATTTAGCCATAAGAGAACGTGTTAAAGAAAGGAAAGTTATCATAGAGCACATTAGCATTGATTTAATGATTGCAGATACTTTAACTAAAGGCATGCTACCTAAGCAGTTTAAAGATCACATAGTGCAAATGGGACTTAGTTCCTTAATGTGATTTTGTTATACTTTTGTTGCTTCAATGAAACTCTTATTTAGTTTGATATTTTCTCATATATTTTGTGCACTCATATTTTGATTGGTTTTGAGAAATGTCATTTAATTTGGACCTAGAATAAACATATGGTTTATTCATTAAGTTGAAGGGTTAGTAATGAGAAATTATATATATGTAATACATGGAAGATAATACTCACTATAAGAGGACCTATCGCCATGATTCATATATTTGTTTTCTTGTTATGTTTAGTGTTGGGTTAAGTGGACCAAGTGGGAGAATGTAAGATTTTTAATAAATTTTACCTAACTATGGTCCATGCACATGTTCTTGCCATACCCATGCTTTATCGCCCATACTCTCGAGCTTCCTCCTCTGTGATGGGAAGAGGTATGGAGAAGATGTTATAAACGTTCGTTTGGGTCTCTATTCTCGCTAAACATCATAGTACACCATCGTCATGTTTAAAGCAGAGGATAGAAGATTCAAAATATTTTGGAGCTTGACATCAACGTGCAATAGCAAGAGGTATTTATTTCAGTTATGCTTCCGTTTCTATATACATATATGAATGAGTATTGTGCATGTATCTTTACGTAAATATTGTTGTATGAGATGCATGCCATGTTCTCCATATTGTTGCTATGTTTATTTCATTAATGTGTTTGATCGTGATTATGATTATGGTGGAGGAAAAATATGTGGGCTATGCCACATGATGGGTGTGTATTAGGTCCAGGTGCTCATTAGTTTAATTATGGGAGATGATTGATATATGATATTGGGATATAATACAGACTGATCTTAATTGATGTTTGGCTTTAAGTATGGTCTTTGTTTGATATGTATATTATTGATGAATGATAAGTTGTTATTTTTGTGCTAACTTTGGATATAAATCTCTTCAATGAGTTGGAATTTTTATTTAAAATTAATGAACTTGTTTCTTAATTGTTCTCAGATGATTTTCAACACATGGGGGAATAATTTGAATAATAAAAAGAAGCAAGAAAAGTAAACGCAATTCAAATTTTCAGCTGGCAAAAAAATAATTGACTAAGTGCGAACACGTGCAAAGAAAAAGCTTATCTGCAGAATCTAATTTGAAAATAGATTTGATACAAGTTGTTGTCTTTATGTGGGGGATCTGCTACTTGATTTGGAGGAGAGGTGTATCTGATAAGATAACGATAAGAGAGAAGAGAAGACACTTCTAGAAAGATAAATTTTTTTGCGTTTTTCTGCTGCTGTTTTTTTTGTTTTGGCTAGCGTTTTCATATTTTTCTGAAAAAGTGCAGATATGGAGACTATGTGTTTTGCTACTTTTCTATTAGGTTACCTCTGTTATGAGTAGCTAAATCCTTCTTCTTGGTTTAAAGGAACAATGTTATCATCTAATATGTGTGAGATTTTCTGAATAAAGTTTATTTCATTGATGAATATTAAGTGTCTTCCATATTACTTTTTATGATTGAATTGATTGATCTCTAGGGTGCGCAACTAGGAATTGATTGATTTAATTTACAACCAGATTAGTAGGATTTGACGTTCAGTTTTGCCTATCTAAAGTGGCAATTAGGATTATCATCTTTACGTTAAGGATTGGAAATTCTAAGAAAGATACTTATCTAGATTAAATACATATCGTATGTGTATTGTCTTGCTTAATAGTTCTCTTAGTTCTTAAAGCTATTAATCAATCAAACTTAAGATTATATCTAAGTTGTTGACTAATAAGAGTGTTTAGAATACATGTTTCTATTCATTTAATCTTAAGAGAGAATATTACTTAATGAGCATTTGTTAATGAACTTAATTTTATATCGATGATCTGTATTAGTTGGATAACATAGGTGACCCGAAACTAAGGTTTGTTATTAATTTTCCAAAGTTGAATATTTTCATTTATTTCCAATTTTTTGTTTTTAATTTTTAAAAATTACGTTAATTAAACCCCCCATGGAGACTAGGATCCTATAGATATTTCTTTTCCACACTTTATTGTGTATTGCATGTGATTTGACATGCATCATATATATGTGTTTATACTGATATAAATTGTATATTATATGAGTATGTTATTGGGTTTTGTAGGGCGATATGAATTTACTTAGTGAAGCATGATCCTCCTCAACTCTATTTTTTAGGTCAGCTATCACCAACTTCGCAGTAATAACTCTGACAAGCATCAGTTGTAATATATTTACCTCTATATATGCTTTTCATTTGTTTTTATTTGTACTTATACTCTAACATCTGCAGTGATATGAATTAGTATGCTGAAAGTTTTTCTTTTGATGCACGTTAACACAATATTGTACTTACTGCATTTGTATTTACATGTGTTCATATTGTTATTCATTTTTTGAGATTTTGTGTTTATTTTTATCACTAGTAGTAAGGCTTACGTGTAATCTAAGGGCTTCAGCTTTATATAGTTTTACGTGTCTAATACGTGCTTATTCATGTAATATTCTTTTAATGACTGAAAAATTTTTAGTCTCATAATTTACCTATTTTATACCAAATGAAAGCTCCTAATGAGTAGAACAATTTTTATAACTACAAAAACTCAAATTCTCAAAAAATCTTAACAAATTGGAGAAAAATAATTTTAGACCCTAACTTTTATTTTCGTTAATCTATAGCAACACGAGTAGTGATTAGTGATAAGACTATAGAGCTTTTACTCTTGACATCAGAGGAGTTTAATGATGGTAGTGGTGGTGGTTAGCAACACTCACCGGAGGCAATGAATCCAAGATTTGAGTTTTTTTCTAAATTTTTCTCAATTTTTGTGATGATTATGGCATTGTCATGAGTAAAATAGGTATGATTGTGAAGAGAAGAATTGATTAATATATATGGTTGGTCGATTAGAGTTGTCAATAGTGAAAAATAGAGGAATTGAGGAAAGAATAGTTTCATGAATAATAACTTTTAGAGAGGTTAAAATGAATAATAGAAAAGTGGAGAGTGGAAGAATATATATGTGTGTGCGCATGTATATATATATATAAAAGAGGGCGTCACATTCTCATTCAAATAATTATACATGAGATTCAAAACGGTTATTAAAAGTGACGATCAAATTTTAACCTTCACTTTTATATATTACTATATCTTATTCTCATGTTTGCTTTGTCTACTGAGACAATAGGATTTGTTGGAGATCATCATGACAATGATTGTAAAGAGATATTTCGAAAGGAGTGCATATGCGTACAAATGGAAGTCTAATATTGTAACTACAATTGTTAAAAAGATTGAAAAAAATAAAAAGGAGATAATGCAATGGAGGATTATATAGAATGGGGATGTAGCCTATGAGGTGACCAAAGGAGATAGGAAGCATGTTGTCAATCTAGTAAGAGATAATTGTTGTAGTTATAGAGCATGAGACCTATATGGTTATCCATATAAACATACTATCAGTGCAATTAATCACTCTCAAAGAAGACATAAGGCATTTGTCAATGATTGTTACAAGAAGAACTTCTTTCTAAATGTTTGTGATAAGGTGTTGCACCCTATTATAGGGATAAGCTTTTAGCCAAAAAATGATTATGAGCATATTCAACCGTTAGTTAAAAAGGTAATGCTAGGAAAACTAAAAAAGGCAAAAAGGAGAGATAAGAATCAATTGACAAAAGTGGCTAGTGCAAACAGAATGTCACATAAGTGTAGAAATGTAGGAAATGTGGAACTTCGCTAATGTGTAATATAACAACACTAAATGAACAACATATCAATTTAAGTAACAAGTAATTTAACATTATTTGTTTTATTTGATTTCTAACAATAACATTATGCAGATTATGTTGTAGGTCTCAACATCTTCTAAAAAAAGTTGAATTTTTGGGGAAGGATTAGCAACAATAAGATCAACAAAGACACAATCTCAGGTAAACTTGGATGACTTAGCAACAATTACTTAAACAAATACATTTTTATGATCTATACTAATCATTATGCAAATTTTAATTTTAGCAAACTCGTATTGACAGTACCATATCAATTAATCAGGAATGTTTATCCAATCAACATAGCATAAATGTAAGTTTAACTATATGCATATTAATTTTGGATATGAAGAGCCTACATTATCCACATCACATATATTTTACTGGTTGATCCATAGATTGCCAATCCTACGTAAAATTTTGGACATTAAGATTAACATGTTTCAAATTGTACTTTGAACCTGGAGGTCTTAGGTTCAAAGATAAATCCAGCAGTACATCAAGATAGTTACAAGCTACAACAACTAAAAGAAAAGCAGCACTTGGGAGTAGGAACAAAGACATTAACCTTCCAAACAGTTAAACATGTTTAGCCGTGATTTATATTTTAGATTATACTTTGTGTTAAACCACTAGCCATGGATTATACTTTGTAAATATATTTTGGATTATACTTTGAGTTATCATCTCCCAATTGGTATTGGATTTCGTACATTTTCAATTTTACTTTGTGCCAGTCACATTATTATTTTTCCTTGAAAGAGAAAGTGGTAGTTGTATATATGATATGCAGGTTGAGAAGAAATTTCCAATGATATCACTTTATTGAGGGATGTTTAGAAAACAATAAACCTATTTTGCAACCACATAAAAGATGAACAATGAAACTAAAATTAAAATGAAGCCTATAATTATATTTAATAACATCAACCTCAACTCTTTCTTCTAGAACAATGAAACTAAAATTAAAATAAAGCGTACATCTTTATTTAATAACATCAACCTCAACTCTTTCTTCTCGAACAATGAAACTAAAATTAAAATGAAGCCTACAATTATATTTAACAACATCAACTTTGTCTTGCTTTATAATTTTCATTTGTTCATTAAGTACATTTGTTTCTTCTAAACTTCCCTTTAATTCAATTTTCTTCTTAAGTATGGATATTTCTTTCCTTAACTTTTGAATAACATAGGTAGCTTTATTAGGAAATTGCTTATCATACCATTAGAAAAACTCACAATTACCAACTAGGTAATTAGGACATTCAAAAAATCTTCTCCCAAGATTATTATCACTCTATTAAGTCGTTAAAGAAGCTTTTAACCCACAATAACAAATCAATTTTGGCCCATTATTATAGTTGGAACTAATAGAGTCTTCAAATTCGAAATTGCATAAGTAAAATAAAATATATACATTAGAACCTGTTTATATTACATTATTCATTATTACATGACTTCATATAAACTGCTTGCATTACATGAAAAGAAATGCTCTATCCAAGTAATACAACATATTCCCTATTACATCTCTAATAATTTAGAAATTTCCCTCAATTTTAGTTCTCAAATCCCTCCCATCTATTGTGTACAATTGACAAATGCATAAAGATTGCCTGTGCAATATTATGATACAATATGCTTTATATACAATTTGATAAGCAATTTGATCAACACATACATAATTGTTCCATTACCGCACCATATTGCAAAAAAACAAAAGGTATGCATGCTAATTAAGTTTCTTACTTTACCAATCAATCAACAAATGTCATTCACGCATCTTTAAGGATAAAGTTGAAAGCTATTTGATTCATAATTTGTGGTTCCCCATCAAAGTCAACTGCATTATTTTAGGTCAATTCTTTTAACAAATTTAGTAAAATACAACTTTAAGTTGAGAGTGTCATCCTAGCAAGGACAATCCTTCTATAATTATGGCTATCAATTTGGAACTCAACTCTTCTGCTCTTACATAACTAGTGCATAAGACCATATAAGTTTTTATCAACTATGGCTATCAATTTGCAATTTCTTTTATTCAATGCTTCTATAATTGTATACATATTTGTTGGAACTAGAGAGCCCACTTATATAGAAGATTTTCAATATGGGCTTAGCGAGAGAATATACTCGTGGGCTTTAACACCAAACTTCAACCCAAAACCTTAAGGCATTAGGTTTATGGTCTTTTCTACTTATATGTCATTCACTAGTTCCGTCTCTTTCTAATGTAAGATTCCTACTCACACTTGATATCTTAACAATCTTCTTCTCAAGTGTGAACTTCCACATTATACTTAGACTCCCCCTTGAGTGAAAGCCTTTGTTATTAGCAGCTCGAGTATATATCGTCACCAAGAGCCTTTTTACTTTATTGGTTTGGGCCTATTAGGAGTCTCCTTGCTCTTCTTCATGAGGAGGCAACCACGAAATCCTACTACCGTCTCCATAGCTGCGAAACTCACTTACATGAGAGATCTTCAATATGGGCCTAGTGAGAGAATATACTCGTAGGCTTTAATACCATATGTTAACCTAAAACCTTAAGACATTAGGTATATGGGTCTTTTCCACTTATATGTTCTTTACTAATTCCGTCTCTTTCTAATGTGAGATTTCTACTCACACTTGACATCCCAACATAATTGTTCCTATGCATATAATGCCCAAAAGAGAATTTGGTCATCAATACCTCTGCATAGATGATCAAAAGAGAATTTCCTAACTTAAAATGACCAAGATTTAATGTTGGGTCCAAACTAAAATGCATGATGTTGATAAGTCGCAAAGATCAGATATCACCAGACATAGATGTAAGATGACGCAGAGAAGAAAGGCAAGGTAAAGAAGCAATCTATCACAGATAAGCAACACATGACAAAAGCAAGGAGATAGAGAAAAGCAATTGCGACAGAATGAAGATCGCCACACAAAGGCAACACAAAATAGAAGCAGAGCAGCAATGCCTAACAACAGAGAAGCAGAGCCACAACGCACAGAGAAGCAATCAACAAAGAAGAAAAAAAGACAACAAATTGAATCAAATACTTTTTCACTAAATTTTTTAATTTTTAAATATTATCACGATAATTAATCAATCTTACACTTTTTAAGGGAATCACATATTTGAAAATAGTTAATTAGAAGTTGATTACCAGTCTTTTCTATAGGATTATTAAGATTTTCATCTTTCAGTGAGGCTTCATAATCTCTTCTCATAAAAAATTTAATGTCCTTATTAATTGCAAAATTTAGAATGTCCGCTCTTCTAATGTGAAACAAACTACAAACTTGTGCTGAATTATTTATTGCTCACGTACCTACCGTTGACAACACTTCCCATCCTAGTTTTGTCCCAACCCAACATCGTACTAATGGAAGTTTTACTCTAATATCATTCATAATGCACCAAATCAAGACGGATCCAACAACAACCAAATTAATTAATAATCTTTTTTAAAATTTATTAATTATCTTCTTTTTTAAATGAGATTTTGATCTCATAAGTTATTGTTTTAAGATTTTGAGTTAATATATGACGTCTTTGTTGTATATGAATACACGAAGATAGTTCCAACCCAATCCCAAAAGAGTGCTTCATGCGTGTGACACATCGCAACTCCGTAACCATGGCACAGTAAACCCCGGGCACCAGAGGCGATTCCCTATTCCCCTATACGTCCTATTTTTAAAAGTGACTTAGAAAGCCTTTATATGCAATTATTCTTCCTTTCAGAATTCTGGTTCTGCTCAAAACACCTCTTTCTTTAGTCACAATGTGAAGTGTTGAAATTTGGAGAATTAGTAGTAGGTAAATGACTTGCGTTTCTTAATTTGAACTTTAATTATAGATAGATGGATATGTTCTGATCTTCATGTTCATCACGGTGGATATCATCTTCAACGATTTCTATTATATCTCAACTAGAAATAGCTTCTGATTTCTGCAACATGTTTTTCTTTCTGATCAATAATGACTACATATTTGTTGCTACATTTGTACTTTTTAATTACCATTTCTTAGTAAAGGAGAACCATATACATTAAGAACATAGAGGTTGGACATGAAATCACCATCCAGTTGAATACTGCTGTGTCCCTTTCAAGACATTGTAGGTTTGCAATTCTTCAATCTGCATTTACACCAACATCCAAAGATTTAGTTAAATTTTGGTTAAGCATATATATATATATATTATCTACTGACTTATCATGTACTTCAACATCAATATTAATGCGATGGGGTCTAAAATTGACCACATCTCAGTTCCAATGAGAAGTGTTTTTGTTTAACTGGTTTTCATTCAGTTAAATGACTGAACTTTCAAAAAATGTCAACATCTTGGGAAAATAGATTTAACATTGGTCAACTTCAAATGAGAGTAGGAAACGAGGTCTTACCGGATTAACTCTTTAGCGGTGTTTTTTTTTAGGCTTTCGCTTCTGCGGCATCAAACTCGAATGTGGTCTGCTACTGCGGGGAATGAAAGAATTAGTACCTCTAATCAGCATCTTTATTCAACTTTACACTTTTTACAATCTTATACGGACCTACCTAAGTTATTTCAATGATGAAACAGTAATAATAAAGCTGTGAATCAGTACTCTCAACAAATGTTTTCATCATGCATACCTGCTACTACTTGGGGTTGATTCCTCCGATTGATCTCTTATACTAAGTGAAGCAAATTGCTGTGAGAAATGTTGCAAGCCATCAACCACAGAACGGAGTTTCTCTGGAACATCACTTGAATCTATTGGCCATCTCATTGGAAGAACAAGATCTCTGAAGTTGAAAACTGTGATTTCAGTTTGAAGTTCCAAGACTGAAAGAATGTAACAAATGCAAATATATGTGTGTGTGTGGCAAATGAAATGCATACCCCTCAACTAACTTATGCTTGCAGCGATTCATATTTTCCTGCGTATACTTCTGAAATATGGAATCAAGACGCTTAGATAGCTTTCGTACCCCTCGACGGGGTAGAACATCCCAAACCTTGAGAACCTGAATATAGTTCGACTTCTCTTTGATAATGTCCACACTCCAAATTAGATAAAGCGTGTCATTGACTCTGTAGCATTCCAATAATTCAGAACAAGTTGCCTCAAGCATAGTGATGCTCCTATCGCTGCAAGGTTGGCGCCACCCAGTTGAAAGCTTCCCCAGAAAAGAAATTACTTCTTTTTGGATGTCAGCACGTGCAATTCCAACAAGAGATTTCCGAAAATCTTCGCTAAGGCAAACCTGAAAAGGGAAGGTAAGAAGATAATTACTGAAACTTGACTTGGTACAACTTGCACTCAACTTTTAGCACTAGTGCACATGTATCCTAGTTGTCTATCTGGATTCTGGAGGAGCTTAACATACAAAGGTCATGAATACAAAAATCACAGCAAGATGCAAGATGTAATAAATGGAACGTAATAAGTAATATCTGCATACCTTCCATATAGATTTCCCGACCTGTAGAGATTTCATATTCAACAAATCATCAAGTTCTACAGCCGTTGCCTCTATAATAGCCTTGGCTAAACTTTTGTCCTCATCTGCATTGTAAAAACAAGCTCGATTCTTGGCATCAATTACCAATTTCTTCCAAATAGAGTCACTATTGCTAAGCGTTGCTCCATTCCCCAATATCCAAAGACAATACCTGCAGAACATCAATAAACAAAACATATATACATAAGGGGAATTTATGTCACATCGCAATCAGTCAGCCAAGTCGCGGTACTTAAAAGGAATACCTTGCACGTGTCAATGAGACATTTACCCTCTGAAGATTAGCAAGAAATCCAACTGATCCTCTACCATTACATCTCACAGTGGACATAATTATCACATCTTCCTCACCACCTTGAAAACCATCAACTGAGCGAACACTTACAGAGAAATTCCCTTTTGCAATGTTTAGCGTATCAATTTTCTGTTCGATTGCATGAACCTGAGCCTTGTATGGTGATATAACTCCTATGCTCATCTTCTTTCTTGTGGTAATGAACTCTATAATTGAAAGGAAACA
>JAOTAY010021596.1:0-10418 GCA_025629805.1 Erythroxylum baracoense | reverse complement strand
TGATGCCATGTGGAGTTCTGTAGTGATCGCACGTAGCGCTCCCTTATTTTAGGATATGTATCGGAATGACCTATGGGTGTCCCGGTGCGTACCCTAGGGTAATGGGGTGTTATAGTGAGTATGCCGCCTCGAAGGAGAACTCAAGGAACTATAACCCGATCTTGCTCTCTCCAAGTAAGTACAGATGAATCTCATGTCCCACAAGACATGGGGACACACTTTGCTCATGATTCTGAGGCACCTAGTATGCAACATGAAGTGCCATTATCTCCTCCTCCTATGCCCCAAGTAAATCCCATGGATCCACGTTTCTTTCAAGCCTTTGCTTAGGCTTTCACACATGCCAAGTGCCACAAGTTCCAGTGCAAGCTCCAGTGGAGAGGAGCGGATAGTATAATAAGCTCCGCAAGTATGGAGCTGTAGACTTTAATGGGACAATAAATCCCGAGGAGGTTAAAGCATAGTTGAGAAGGAAAGAGAGAGTCCTGTTTTAGATGAAGTGCTCCGATGAGGGGAAATTAGACTATACAGTGAGCTTACTGTAAGGGGACGCACTCCATTGGTGGGAATCAGTGCCCCATAGTCAGGTCATACCGTCGATATTATCATGGAGAATTTTTTTGGAAGCCTTTAGGAAGAAATACTTCTCGAAAGTCTATGTCTAAGAGAAGGCTAGATAATTCCTAAATCTCCACTGAGGGACATGAGTGTGAGTGAATATGAGCTGAAGTTCACCAAGCTTTCAAGGTATACGGCCAATGTTCTTGAGAGTGAGGAGGATAAGTGCCGTAAATTTGAGTGAGGACTTCATTTTGGGATCAAGAAGAAAATATTGATCCATAACTTTTGTGACTACCAGCTGTTAGTAGATGTTGCACTCCAAGATGAGAAACTGGAGAACATAAAGTATGAACTAAACAAGAAGAAGAGCCGGGAATAGTCTTTCAAAAAGGGAATGAGTGCCCCCATGCCTAAGAGGAGTATGAGAACTTTCCACACACAGAGCAAAGTGGGAAGTAGTGGCTTTGCTAAGAACAAGCAAGCAAAGGCAGCTTCAGTGCAAGCCTCAATTGTAGAAGGAAACAGAAGGATGGTGGGGAGTAGGTATATAAACCCCAATGCGAGCATTGTGGGAAGTTTCACAGAGGAGAGTGCCTTAAATTACTTAGAATATGTTTCCGATACAGAGAGAAATGACACATGATCAGGGAATGTCCCCAAGCACCAAAGCAAGATGGGTCGCATATGCAAGCCCCAAAGAGAGATGAAACAGTAGGAACCAGGCCAACCACTAAGATGGGAAGTTCTGGAGTGGCAAAGAAGGTTATTCCTCCAGGAAGGCCAAGGGGACAAGCACAGGAAAGGGGGTTTGGCATGACCAAAGATGAGACTGCAGCCGCACTTAAAGTTGTTACGAGTATGGCTTGGTTATTTAATTCAGAAGTATATTTATTGATTGATTCTGGCTCCACATATTCTTTTGTTTCTGCAAGCATGATAGTACATGGTGTTAATTTGGTGCCATTGGATAATCGATTGATTGTTAGTACTCCTATAGGGAGGAATGTGATTATAAGTCAAGCATATAGAGATTGTGAACTCTTTATTGATGGAGCTAGAATGGTGATGGACTTAATGCCTTTAGATTTAAAGGGCCTAGATATTATACTTGGAATAGATGCCTTGGAGAAATATTATGTAAAGTTAGATTGTAGCCTCAAAGAGGTAGAATTTGATCTTAGCAAGGATGGGAAGGTGACATTAAGGGAGACAAAAAAACACCATCACCAAGAATTATTTCATCTTTGCTAGCTGACGGGATGATGAGAAAAAGGTCTGATGCCTTCTTAGCACATGTTGTGGACACTGAGGTGAATGAAGGAAAGTTGGAAGATTTTCCAATTGTGAGGGAATTTTCGAATGTGTTTACAAAAGACTTAGCTGGTTTGCCACCAGTAAGGGAAATCAAATTCGCCGTCGATTTGATTCCAAGTATCGTACCAATTTCTATACCACCGTATAGAATGGCTCTAGCTGAGTTGAAGAAGCTTAAGGAATAGTTGGGAGAACTGTTAGAGAAGGGGTATATAAGGCCAAGTTTATCGCCATGGGGAGCACCAGTTTTATTTGTTAAAAAGAAGGATGGAACATGGCGTATGTGCATTGACTACCGGAGGCTCAACAAGGTGATCTTTAAGAACAAGTATCCTCTACCATGAATTCATGATCTATTCAAATAGCTGCAAGGAGCAAAGGTCTTCTCCAAAATTGATCTCAGGTCAGGCTATCATTAGCTCAGAATCAGGGAACCTGACATACACAAGATAGCCTTTAGGACACGTTATGGGCATTATGAGTTCTTAGTCATGCCATTTGGATTGACCAATACTCCAGCTGTGTTCATTGATCTCATGAATAGGGTCTTCAAGGAATATCTGGACTAATTTGTCATAGTATTTATAGATGACATTCTAGTTTATTCCAAGATCAAAGAGGAACATAAGGAACATCTAAGGATAATGTTGCAAACACTAAGGGAGAAGGGGCTTTATGCCAAATTCAGCAAGTGTAAATTTTGGCTTCATAAGGTGATATTCCTTAGACACGAAATTTTGAGGGATGGGGTACATATCGATCTGAGGAAAATTGAAGTAGTGGTGAAGTGGCATGCACCAAAGACAGTGGTAGAAGTGAGAAGCTTTCTGGGTTTGGAAGGATATTATAGGAGGTTTGGTTGAAGGATTCTCCATGATAGCTACTCCAATGACCAAGTTATTAAGGAAAAATCAGAAGTTTATCTGGAGTGATGAATGTGCACAGAATGATAAGTGCTCCAATTCTAACGTTGCTTATGGGAGATGAGGGCTATACAGTTTATAGTGATGCTTTAAGAAAGGGTTTGGGTTGTGTGTTGATGCAAGGAGACAAGGTAGTAACTTATGCCTCTCGGCAGCTAAAGCCTTATGAATTGAATTACCCGACCTATGACCTAGAATTAGCAGCAATAATTTTTTCCTTGAAAATTTAGAGACATTATTTGTATGGAGTTCAGACGAGGATTTTTACAGATCATAAAAGTCTCAGGTACTTATTGAGCTAGAAATAGTTGAATTTGAGACAGAGAAGGTGGTTATAATTGCTTAAGGATTATGACTTGTTGATTGAATACCATCGAGGTATGGCAAATGTAGTGGTTGATGCCTTGAGTAGGAAATCCTCCATAGCCTATATTCAAACAATTTATATGCCATTGTTGGAAGAGATGGCTAAGCTTAGAATAAGCTTGAAATAGGAGGAACCTGATTGCAATTTCATAGTGAGATCAATACTCAGAGAGAAAGTTAAGAAGTTACAAGAACAAGATGTAGATTTGAACAAGCTCCGAGAAGAAATTAAGAATGGCAAGCACTCTGAAATGGAAGTGAGGGACGATGGACTTATGGTTGTGGGCAATAGACTTTGTATTTCGAATGTCAAGGAGGTAAAGGATGAGATATTCGACTAGGCACATAATGCGCCTTATGCTATGCACCCAGGTAGGACCAGGATGAACAAAGATTTGAAAGAGTATTTCTAGTGGAAAGGCATAAAGAAGGATATAGTAGAATATGCAAGCAAGTGTCTAATGGGTCAGTAAGTCAAGGCTGAACACCAAGCACCTTCAGGCAAGTTAAAGCCATTGTTCATTCCTGAGTGGAAGTGACAAAGGATAACCATAGATTTTCTGATGGGTTTACCCAAGACCAGTAGGAAGCATGATGCCATATGGGACGAGCACTTGCCATTGATCGAATTTTCTTATAATAATTCGTACCACTCGAGCATTCAGATGGCACTTTATGAAGCACTGTATGGAAGAAGATGTAGAACTCCTATATGCTGGAATGAAGAAGGAGAAAGGAAATTAATAGGACCATAGTTACTCCAGATGACAGTTGACAAGGTCAATCTAGTTAAGCAAAGGCTCAAAGCAACTCAAGATAGAATGAAGAGTTATACTGATATACACTGAAAGGAAATGGAGTATGAAGTTGGTGAGAAAGTCTTTCTTAAGACATCTCCTTGGAAAGGAGTCATGAGGTTTGGAAAAAAGGGAAAATTGAGGATAAGATATATTAGTCCCTACGAGATTGTTGAGAGGATAGGACCACTAGCCTAAAGATTGGCACTGCTACCAAAATTTTCACAGATACATGACATCTTTCATATTTCCATGTTAAAGAGGTATAGATCATATCCCTTCCACATCATTCAGACACTTGAGTTTCAGTTGAGAGATGATCCAACTTATGAGGAGACTCTAGTGGAGATTCTGGACACTAAAGAAAAGGTCTTTAGGAACAAGACAGTTCAACTAGTTAAAGTCTTGTGGAGGCATCATTCTGAGGAAGAGGCCATGTCGGAGCCCTTGGAGGCCATAAAGGAGAAGTATCCACACCTCTTCAATGACTCAAATAAGAATTTTGAGGACAAAATTCTTTTAAGAGAGGAAGAAATATTGGCCCCTAAATTTTTGTTGTTGAGTTAAGTATGATTTAAATGAATTATGATGTCATGATATAATTATTATTGGAGTTTAATTGTTTATTACAGTGTTAGTAGGATTTCATTGCACTGGTTAGTTAAATTAAAGCAGTAGGAATGTATTGAGGGCAAGTCTGGCATATCACTTAAGTATAAAAGCCATAAAGCATAAAAGGAAGGGTAAAGTGGACTTTTAGCGCTCATTAAAAGTAGAATTGGAAGAGGGAAATGTTGTCTTGGATATTAGAATAACAAAAAAGTGAATTGAAGGAAGAGAACAACTGAAATATGTGAAAGAGAGAAAAGGGGGAGAGAGTTTTGGCAATTAGAGAGAAAAAGGAAGAAGTAAGTTAGGGTTTCATCTCTTCTTAACTTTCAAAAGTAATTTTGAGGGTACTCAAGAAGAGAAACATAAAGAGGAAGAGAAGAGCTTCCATTTGAGCCAAACATCTCTTTGTTTGGTGAAGATTCAAGGTAAGCTTATATTTAATCCTTTGAATTTTTGAAAGGGTTTTGGTTCATGAAGCTTAGCAAAGACATGAGTTTAAGTATTCTAGAATTAATTTTTAGTGAATATGCTTTTTGGGTTCTCAATTTATATTCCTATTGAATTGGAATTTTGCCAATGTTAAAGGGAATCAAAAGGCAAGAGGAGCAAGAGGAGGGCCATTTTTAAGCAAGTTATTAAGCAAGGAATTCAAGTGGGTTACGTGTTTATAGTTGAGTTAATGAGCCATGAGTATTTTTTCCAAATCAATAAAGTTAAATGATTTCCACTGCTTTATAAATGTTGCATTTATTGCTTCTTAAATGATTTAAGAAATTGCTACATGAATCTTTTTGATGATTTATGAAATGATGATGGAAATTGTATTTGAAATTATGTTTATGGAAATCATGATTCTAAAATTTACAAGATGTTACAAGATATGAAATTCATGTTTGTGTGGGTTTGTGGTGGTCCATTCTGTTATGTCACGTACATGTTGACCATATTAAAGGCTTCTCCCGCCTACCTGCTAGTGGCATGGAGCTCTTTTACAGACTCCCTCATGTTTATGGACTACCCAAAGGGGTCCATTCTGTTATTATCGGAGCTTCACAAGAGCTCCCTCATGTTTATGGACTACCCAAACCATTATGATTGCTTATGTGTTTATGATTGTTTGATAAGTAGAGAAATACATGACTTATGCTGTTAATTAATTGTTTGACAAGCTTTAGAATTTGAGAAATATGTGTTTTATGGATTCAATTGCAATTTACTATGGCAATGAATATTTTCAATGGTTTTACTTGTTTTCCGCTATAAACTTGTTAGCCACGAGCTTTTAAGCTGACCCCCATCCCTCCCTATCTCCAGGTACAGAGCAAGAGATCGAGTGATAGAGAGTCAAGGTATCACTCCAAGTCTGCATATTTTTGTATTTAAGTTAGTTGATGAAAACACAAAGCTTTAGCCGCATTTCAAGTATTACACATTCATGTATATTTTGTATTTTGTATTATGAGTTTAGACAATGTATTTGTGGCTTGAAATGCCGGTTAAATCTTTGTAAAACTCTTTCCTTTTGATATTAATGAAATATATTTATGTTTTGCTCATGATTTTTCAAGTTTTCGCATTGCATTTTCAAGCATGTATAGGGATAAAATCTGTGTTATGACTTCAGGGGAAAAGTTGTATTAATCTAGGTTGATTTGGACAATGTTATCATCTTGGAAGTTGTAGTTTATCCTCTTAGCTTTCCAATGATATAAAGTTTGTAACTTTTGGATTTCGGAGTTGAGAGAGATGCTTTTACAAGTTAGTGATGCCGCAAAGGGTGTATGCTAGACACATTATAGCCTTTTTTCTTTACTTGAGTTAACATAAAATGAGTTCTATGGAGTTTTGAAATGGGAAGAATTAGTGTGATAAGTTAAAGATGAAATGAAGGTGATAAAGGGAGTTCAATGTGTGCTAAATTATTGAAGAATGCATTGACATGGTTGATGTTGTATTTATGTGATCATGTGCAGAAATTTATGATGAATGTGTATAGGTTTGAATGTTATGTTTTTGGGTTGATGACCAAACATAGATCATGATTTGGTTGTTAATGATATTGAGTTAAAATGGAAGTGATAATGAAGGAAAAATGATGAGGAAAATAAGTTAGAAATAATAGATATGCATAAGAGGGGTCATAGGTAACTTATAAGAGTTAGAAATCTGAAAATTGACCCGTAAATGTCCATTACGCGGACTTAATGTTTGCTAGGTGAACCTTCTCCATAATTCCAACATTCTAGCTTAGTTCATGTCCGTTTGGAGGGATATATATCTACTAAGCAGACATTCTCAAGATAGTTATAAAATTGTGAAAATTTTGACATCTCTCTTTGGGATCTCCACGGAAGTTATAGAACTCAAAGTCCTCTTCGAAACTGTACTTGAATGACCTTGATCTGACATCCATATTGAAAGTTATGCTATTTGTCCCAAATCATGTACATTTATAAGTTGTGGGCCTATCAATGCTTTCCTATGATACATTTAGGCTTGAATGGAGCTTAAAATGTACTTAGTTTGTGTGAAAATAAGAGATAAATTGAGTGATATGTTTAGGGTGATGATTGAGGATATGAACATAAGAATGGATTGTTATATGTCAAGTGCTCAATTATGGAATTGTAGGATGTTATGAGAATGAAGATGAACCTATGATGGCTAATGAGATTCCATTATAAGAACCCTACAGAGTGCTTCATACACTTTTTATGAATCTCGAGTTAGACTCTGGAAAGGGGGTCTAACATGGAAAAAGATCGAAGGTTACCTTTAAATGCTAGGACAGAGATGAGATGAAGTATAAGCCAAATAGAGAAGAATGTTTGGCTCTTGCTGATTCTTTATATTGCATTGGAGCAGTGAAAAGAGTACTTGATTTTGAAGAGAGTACTCAAAGGAATTCAAGAGTATAACAACTTTATTCAAACTGCATACTAAATACTTAAGCTTTATAAATACACCTATTGCCTAATGAAGACTTAGCAACAAGTAGAGAGTAAGAAAATAAAGATTCTTGCACAGAGATAACAACATATAAAGCTTAAACTTGTAAAAGGAGCTTCAAGCATTAAAACATAAAAGTATTTCATAAATGAAAATCCACCTTAGTAAATAATCATATAAAGAACCTCACAGACAAGTGCAAAATAGAACTACATGGAAAAGCAAAACACTCATTCAATGATTTATAGGATGATAACCTTAGCAAAAAGGTGCCTAATGGAAAATTGCAAATTATCTCCAGAATAGGGTTTGGTGTGAAGTCAGGTGGGAGAACTTCCTATCTGCCAGCTAGTGCAAGGTCAAGCATCTTCACCAGGTTATCAGCTGCTTCTTGTTGTTGTTCAGTAGGCTAACAAGCTGCAAGAAAGCTGCTGAAAGATGGGAACATAAACTCTTGAACATTCTCAGTAAAAGGAAGTACATTGAAATAAAATGCATCAGGCTGCACCACAAACTAGGAAGAATTTAACAGTATTATAATAAAAAACAATAAAAAGGAATAAAACTGAATAACTTGACTTCAAAAATTAAAATGTCCATTATGAAATCTACAGTATTTTTCTTCTTAGATGTATTGAGCGTCAAACCCCCAATGACAACATTCTCCTGTCCTTCTCTCCAAACACAACGTATAATTGCAACTTTATCCATTTCCTTCATTTCCCTCGCCAAGGCAGAAACACCAAGAGTAGCTTTTATGTTACCCGATTCAGCAATAAAAATGTTGATTTCTTTCATGTAATAGTGTCATTATCAACAAGTAGGTCACCACCAAGAAAAGAAAAACATGAGACTATAAAAAAGTGCCCCTCATAATTTAAAGCCACAATCTATATGCAAAACATCAATCAGTTGTGCCTTACCGCATTACATTCTTAGCATCAATAAATCTAAGAAGCTTCACACTCTTTTCTAGTCTGAAATGTACAGCATCCCTTTCAGTAGAAGATATAGGCACAACTTGTAGTCCATATCGATAACGTTTGATTCTTTGTTCAGGGCTATAACTTTACTATCATCTTCATTGCTTTTATATTCATAATCAACCTTAATTTTATGTGTAGCAAACTTATCAGTTGGAGGTGCCTTATCAAAATACTTTTTCAGAGTAGGGAATTTTTATTCTGATATTTTCTTGTAGACCCATACCTATGCAAATAACGAAGATGATAAGATAAATATAAAACTTTGCTCATTAATACACATGCATGTAGATTCCATAGAAAAAATAAAATAGTTTAATAGCCCAGAAATAATCAATAAAATCTCATTATAGTTGAAACCACAAGTAGTTGATGAATGTGCTACTGCTCTCAGATGCATTCAGTGTCAAAGGCTAAATGGTGCTCAAATTCAACTGATGAAACTACTGGAATATCTTACATACAGATGACCATAAACATTAATCAACTTATGCAACAAATATTAATCAAACTAGAAGGTTCCAATAGCTTCTTTGTGGCTAACCTCGTAAACTACTTAATTCAAACTCATATGTGCTAACATGGAGAAGCAAGCACCCTATTGTAATCATAAAAAAATTTCTTACGTATTTTTTTGACAGCTTCAACTGTTCTTGGATGAAAAACACTCATTGATTGAACAAATTCTCCAAAGTCAATATAACCATTACGATTGACATCAAAGAGATCGAACATCTGTGAAATAATTGATCAAACTATAAGATGCAAGAAAAAAGATTCGAACTTATCCTGCAAATGGCAACGCAATAGAGCATTAGAAAGCCATATCAGTCTTTCTTCAAACTTCCAAGTTAAGGCAACTAATATGATTAATCTTGATCAAAGGCAGAAAAGTTCTCTTTCCCAAGCATATATAAGTTTTATGGGTTGTGATTAGCAATTCCTGACATGCCTATCATTCAAAAAACCTCCTTGTTTTTTAGCATTTCATTTTTAGTGTAAAACAACAACATGAACACATCATTTATATATAAGATCATAGCCATTAGATTAATCTAAATACTCCTTTAAGGAGGTTTAAGTAGATAAGAAAATTGTAAGTCATAAATAGCAGCATGTAAAACCCTTACTCTGTCCACAAAGAGGTTCTTCTTGCTATTTCTGAAGAGGGCACACTGCAAATCTACGTGTTTGTCAGAAAGTTAAAAGTTAACGGACCTCAACAGAGGAAGTATCATCACCAACAGCATAATTCACAGATTCACGAAATAACACCAAAAATGAACAACAGTAAAACACGCACAACATCATTTATCTGCATTGAAAATATTATAAAATATTATAAACAAAAATTCAGTTTCATTTAGTTCCCTCAATTATATGGCTTCATGATAAATTCATCCACAAAATATACAAAAATATCTTACAAAATGTTCATATTGAGCAGAGGGAAAAGGACCTAATACAACGTCATCAACACATACTATACCTGTCTTCTATTCCTAAGAAGACATCATAAACTCTGACATGTTCTTCCGAATATTTACTAGTGCACCAAGTAATGCCCTGACTTCATCAAGCCTACGAACAAGGAAAAGATAACTTTCATACATTTTGATCCTTCTAGTCCCAACTCTACCAAATGATTATAAAGTTCTTCTTCTGAAATGGGAAGCGATTTAACCAACAGTTAAGTAGATTTTATAATAGCTTCTGCAACTGTCTAAAGACCATCTTTGATTACATCTTCACCATTATCTACCCTGTTTTTCCATTTTCGTGATGTTCCTGGATTTGCATTTTGTGAATGAGCCGACATTCCCATTGGAGAATCAATGCGATCACCATCTATCGTTATATTGTCTTCATTCATTAAGTCATTGTAAGTGCACATGTCATCATTTTCATCCATG
>JAOTAY010021595.1:0-10419 GCA_025629805.1 Erythroxylum baracoense | reverse complement strand
TAATAAAATTGTCACTTAATTACATATTTCTAATCATATTAAGGATCAGGGGCATTTTTGTCATTGTCACCATTTTTCGTTCTATCCACTGCAACCAAATACATTCTGTCCTCGAGATGGAGACAGAAATTTCTGTTTTGTCCACCACAACCAAACACCTCACTGTCTCCAGTTTTTGTTCCGTTCCGTCTACAGATACGGGAGACAGGAACCAAACGCAGCGTAAGAGAGTAGGACCATTGGCTTACAAGTTAGCATTACCACCAGAGATGTCTCAGATTCACAATGTGTTCTATATTAGTACACTCAGGAGATATAGGTTAGATCCAACACATGTATTACTGACACAGGAAGTTGAAATTGCTACTAATTTGAGTTATGTAGAGGAACCGATCAAAATAGTTAGGTATCGGACTAAGCAATTGAGAAACTGAGTAATCCCATTGGTTAAAGTCCTTTCGAGGAATCATTCAAGAGAAGAAGCCACATGGGAGACTGAGGAGAACATGAGGAGTCAACACCCCCATCTATTTGATCAATCAGGTAAGAATTTTGAAGACGAAATTTCCTAAGGGGGAGAATTGTAATAGCCAGTTTCCATACTAAAGGTTAGAGCCTTAAATTATCACACATGAGCCATATCATTTAAGAATTTATGAAATGCATTTCATTCATATGCATAATATTTGCATACATACATGAACCATGATTTAGAAAATATTACAAAGATTGTATATGCACTCAATTGACATATTTCGGGGTATGAAAGGTTTAAAATGATCATGATGTGAAATCTGTATTGCTTATATCTTGAAAATTGGTTTAGTGGATTATAATTATTAAATTTGGAATTAATTTTTACAATTGAAAAATTGATGAATTAAAATGTGCATTTAGTTTAGGAAAAATGTCAAATTGACACATGGAAATTTAGGATGACTAAGCTTATGAAATAAGTTACACATGGCAGTAAAATTAAGTGACATTTGGCATAAATAATTAAGTGACAAATGGCTTAAGATTTAGGTGAAAAATGGCAGTATGAAGAGAGGACATGCAGCTAGCCTGGACTTTTGACAAGTGTCATAACATTAATCACACCATACGACACACATATGGAAAGTTGCTTCATTTGTAACTTTCTGCTGAAACTCTCATCTTCTTCTTCTCTCATAGTTGAAAGCTTACAGCTTTTTACATCTCTACATTTTGCCTAAGTTTTTTTCAATTGACACACCAAAATCCATGCTTTTACCTTCATAAAGATAGTTATAGAACCAGATCATTATTGTACATATTGTTGTCTTTTATCCTTGCTGAAACATCCAATTCCCACCTTATATTTGAGGTGATCTTGCATGCATGTAAGGTATTGTAGACTTAATGAATTGAAGTGGAACTTGAGCTAAACAAGTAAGTAAAGTATTGATCTTTGTGGCATGTTGTAATAGAAAGTTTATGATGATTGAATTGGGATCAATAACATGTAGTGTTGATGATGAAGTGTGCTGGAAAAATGATACACAAATTTGATACTTTTCTGTTTCGGTTTTGATGCATGAGAACCGTATGTTATAGGTTTCTATATGGATGATTTAGATTAAGATTTGAAGTTTAAATGAAGGTGAATTTATGTTAAAGAAAGGTGCTAAGGAAGTGTTCTTGAATTTGGAAAAAACTAAGACTACATATATGATGAAATTAAGTGAATGAAAGTTTCTGTTTTGTTTTTGTATATTCAGTAGGGCGACTCTGAACTGGCGGAGGCATGAAAGATAAATAGTTTATGAGCTGCTAATTGAATTATTTTGAGTTGGAATTAGAGATGAAATTGATGAAGAATTGAAGTATAATTGAGGTATAATTAATGGACTAATATGAAGATGTTTTGAATTTGGTATGAAGGTGTTAGAATCTAGAGAAATTGTAGGAAAATGGATAGTGAACATTCGGTTCACTCATCCCACGATGGTGGGAAAGTCCTCCATGATCGTAGGCAATGCTTTGAAATGAAAATTTTATGTTTTATGTGATTGTTGAATCAATAAAGGATAACTTTCTTTACTTTAGTGTATTTGGACTTGATTAAGGCCTGAAATGAACCTAGATTGATGTTTGATTAATTGGTTAAGGGTTTGATAAGTTTATGTTGTTAATGGATGTTTTAACTTAAGGAATGGATTGCTTTGAAATCAGTATATCTAAAATCTGGAATTTACTACTGTTAAAGGAATAAAGGTTTTCTTATGAATGCAAATGTGGTCCAAAGGATATGATTAATGTGAACTAGGTATGAATAAATAAGAATTGGGAAATTGTGCGAATATATATTGCTTGAAAAGGTTGGTGAATGTATGATTGATGAATTTAGAGTAATCAAACTTACTTAAGATATAAGCCTAATTATAAACTAGAAGTGTACAAGCTATGATGTTTCAATGGTCAAGATTTATGAATAAGGATACATACTAGGAAAGTCAATTAAGCATGCATTGAACATGACATATATACATGTGCATGGGTGAATAATCATATGATTGATCAAAGTAATGTGTACAATATGTGTGTATTGCATGACTAAAGAAGCACAAGTTGATCTTCAGCATCCAAACATTGCCAGATCATCAAGGCAATAGCTTTTTAAGAGCGTATTGTGAGTTAACCTATATGCTTTTCACTATGATTGAATTGTTTTTAGTTAACTTTCAGTTAATGAATTGTTACTTATCTGATTGCTATAATTATGTACATTCTTAGTTCGAGGAGTTTGAAGCTTGGGACTATATGTGGAAGTGTTTTCAAATTGTATATGTAATATGGAATGTATACTCAACTGAATGTTGAATGCCAGATTTAGGTCTGAAGAATGTGATAAATAACATGAGCATATTAAATGAAAAGTATTGATAGCATATTATGTGAATTGATGCATTCCATTAAATTGGTATGTACGATCAGATAAAGGAGTTGTGACTAAAGTGACCAACGTGAAAAAGAGCTTTAAGCTTAGGAATTGTGCACAAAAAACCACAGGCTCAATAAATAATGAGCCCGATATCTACAATAGATATGGGACAATAAATGAAATGAGCCCGGTATCCACAACGGATACGAGATAGTAAATAGGCGCTCGGTCATAACAAAGTAAAATGAAAATGGAGTCACATGTGAATTTCCATATATATAACTTTACATAAATCATATGAATGATTGAGATGAATTAATGGATTGTTCTAAAATAGTGTTATGAAATGTTTGTATACATGTTGTACTTGTACTTGATGAAATATGACAAAATGTGATGTACGATTTGATATTGGATGATGTGTAAACTTCTTGAAATTGGTTATATACTTGACATTAGTATTCTGACTGGAGTGAGCACATCGATGATGGTTCACTTGTTGAGTTCACAAACTCATCAAAATTGCAACGTTGATTTTCGGGTATAAGGGAGATCTAGCTTTTAAGGCAACCAAGTAGAATTCTTATAATGTTATTTTGAGAATAAGAATGGCTCAAAGGTTTGGTCAGCTGACATTTGAGGAGTTTAGTTAGGATATGTTTGTTTAGCTTCTCATTTCATGTTAAACATCTTGTATGGAGTTGTACACTCTCAAATGTTATGTAATATAAATATATGGAAATGAATTATAATGGTACAATGTATGTGAGTTTATTTTGTGAATATAATAAGAAGATTTGACCATTTTGAATACTTATGTTATGTTTGATGCCATAATAAGTTAATGTGATTGTTCTAACTTGCCATTCTCATAAGCTATGTTCTCGAATATTCTCTGGATGTTTGGGCATATGCTTTATGGAAGAGGTATGTTATAGAAACAACAAATACCAGGAAGGAATGCTTAACTGAGTCGTTGGGGTCAATATCAACTCCAAACTAGCGTCGGGAAGCTAGACCTCCATGGGTCTCTCACAGTTGAGAGCTTTCTTTCCCCTCTTTATTCTCTCTATAAGCTCTACTCTCCTTTTAGATGAAAACACCCAAAACCTTTCATAAAATTCAGCCTTCACAACACCTTTCGCTTTATACTAAAATCTAGGTCAAAAATAAGTATTGTGGCATTGTGTCAAGGGCGTGCAAAAACGAGACCCCTCATTGGCCTCTCAAGAGAGTTTCTTTCTCCTTTCCATCTTTATTTCTGTTCATTTAATGTATGCAATGATGATGGATTGTATGATGATGGATCTTGGATTGTTGATAATTTTCTAACTTTTCCTTTAGGATTTTACCTTGATTCAATGTTAATATAGTTGTTTTATGTTATTTTGATTAGAAGTTGTGATTAATTGCAGAACTTGCATATCTCGGTAATAAATCGAGAGTGTGAACTGAATAAAAATAATTTGGTTAGATTAATGAGGGTTAAGCAATCCAATAGACCATATGATTAATTATATCGCTTATTGTGCGAAAAAAGATCTTGTATGAGACCCAGTAGTTTATTAAAGTTCTTAAGGTCTAATTAGAATTGTGAGTCTTTTGTTAATTGAGAGATTACAAATTCCATCATTCAATTAGGGTTTATGATTTAGGGTTTAATGGTTATAACTCGAGAGAGAGTAATTCACCCTATGATAATCTAAAACTGACACCACAATAACGTATAAATGATTATATTCACATTGATGATAAGAAAAATCCCTCTCTTATAATTTGGTATTCTTCTTGGTTAATTTCCATTGTGACTTTTATGCTGCTCAATTTCAATTTCTTTTGTGTTTAATTTTCAAATTAAATTCTTTCCATTCTTATTCCCTTATTTACTTTTTTTGCAATTTTTATTTTCATTTTATTAATTTTTTCCAAGCCTTAGATAACCTATGAATATATTAGTTCATCCTCCTCGTGGGATCGATACCTCAAGTACTGCACTTACAACCTGTGCACTTACAGAACATTGAGGGTTTTATAAATAGATTAAAACTTGTGTCAACAAGTTTTTGGAGCCGTTATTGAGCATACGAAAGATTAGTTTTATTCTTATAGTTTAAGGCGTTTTTCCACTCTTGTGTCCTTGCATTTGCATGAACACAAGAGCCACTAGAAGTATAAGTCGAATATTTGAAGACTTAACACTTGACATCACCCATTTGGATCGATCCATTCGAAGATCCAAACGCTAGGAAGAAGAAGTTGAGGAACCAATGGCGGAATAATTTCCTCAAGACTTGCATTGAGGAGCTTAACCATAGACCCTCATGGATTTCATGAGGTCGAGCTTTAACATGGCCAATCAAGGTGTGGCAAGAACACTAGTTCAAGCTGCCTCTTTTGAGATCAAACCAACCTTTTTAAACATGTTACAAAACGAATGTGCAATTATATGGATTGACAAATGAGGACCAAATGCACATATCGTAAACATTTAGTTTGGATGACCACTCATAGTAATCATTCACCAAGCATACACATATTCATGAATATCATAAACTCATGTAAACAATGATGGCATAATTATGCAAAGTACATAATGCAAATATTCTTCAATATATTATCCATACATTGTAAATTCACATTTGTAAGCAAAATATGGATTTCCAAAGCTCATCAATACAAATTATTCATGTTGTCATACTTTATCTCTTATTTATAACTGTTTATATTCCTTTTTATGTTAGGTCTGCACATTCTTGTAGGTGTGGATATCTAAAGATATCAAACTATAGATATCTGACGACATTGAACTATAGATACCTGAAGGTATCGAACTGTGGATATTCAAAGGCATTAAACTGTGGATGCCTAGAGGTATCAAAATGAAGAAAGCAGTGGTGTCAAATTGTAGTAGTTGTGCTATAACCCTATAGACATGTCTATCTATCTATCACCAAGACAATGAAGCAGGCATTGTAACATTTCTTTTAATCATTTGCCAATTCCATGATTAATATATTGACAAGTCATATGATATTCATTTGAAATCATAAAATCTGTATGTAAACTTGTATGGTCATACTAAGCAATAAATATTCATATAAATCATCTATATACATGTAAATTTCTTTTAGCATGAATTATGTTCAATCTTAAATTTCAATGTTTAATCACCCCATTCATATATGGTAAGTCATATTTCATTTATTTCTAGGTGTTATCAAATAGTCATAAACATTAGAAAAGGTTCAGATATGATTTGGTGAAAAAAAAGGAAGCAAAACACTCAAAATAGTGCAAATTAGGCTAAGCACATGGTGGTCTAAAAATAGGCAAACAAATCAGTCAAGAAGCAAATTACACGATAGTCTCCACTTGTTTTACAATTTTCACATAGCAAACATGCAAATTAGGCTTTAAGGTTTTATAATCCCCTATATCTCTAATTTCTACATCATCAAAGATCAGGCGATTTGGACTTCTAAGTTATAAGATAAACACCAAACATCGTTAGCTACTTTAATACAAGGGCAACATCAGTCATCATTTTTTATCTCAATTTCCACTATCATATAGCTAGAATTAGGTCCGAGTCTCTTCTATAGATTTTTTTGCTATTTTTTAAGTTCCATTTACAATTAGAATCACCTAATTTAGAGGTTTAAAGGCCATGTTATGGCCAAAAAAATGGGACTGGTTCAAGTGAACCGAGAACTTAAGATAGAATTTCACTAAACATGACTCTCTCTTATCATATTCAACCAATTCATGCAAAGTAACACCAAAACACCATTCCATGTTCAAATCAATCTTTGTTCACATTCAAATATACACACATATTTAAATTAACTAAGTATAGTCCCAAACCTTGAAAATTTTCAATTAGCTCTTCTTCTAGTGTTCTTCATTCTCTTCTCCTTTATCTTTGCTTGATTCACCAACTAGAACACCAAAAAGACATATCTCAATCTTATATCCAACCTTATAATTCTAGCTCTTCATAAGTAAGGCAAGAAAGATGAACATGAGAAGGAAAACCACAAACTTTTACCTTGATTTTTCTCCTAGGATTAACTTGATTCCTTATGCAAAAAGATTTGATTAAGGAGATGGAATGGAGAGGAGATGAGAAGAGAAAATTTTGAAGTTAAAACCCTACATGCACGTCCCTCCCCTCTCTTCTACTCCCTTTTTTATGAAATTTCTAGTCTTAAACACATGTTTCAATCACATTGGACCATATGTTAATTTTTGAAAAAATTGCACATTTAGTCCTTCTTCTTACTTTAGTTCCCATATTGGCATATAAAATCATCAATTGATTTCATTCCAGTCCATCTTTCACATATAATTATTCATGTCCATGCCTAAATGAAGAAATTAACAATTTACCTTTATCTTTTAAATTAATTACCATTATGTCCCTTACTATGTTTAGGTACACTTAATTCTTTATGTTTACTTCTTAATACACCTTAGACATACTATAATGCTTCTAGGGTATATATTAGGGCCTTATAATCATCTCTTGGTAAGTTCCAACAAAGCTATACCATTCTTGATTGTATCTCTCTAATTCTTCTTAGGCCTTCTTTTTTTCCGCCTATAGTCTTTAAGTACAATCTTCTCTCATCTTCTTACTGGAGCTTTAAGGTATCTCCTCTTAACATATCTGAACCACCTAAGCCTTGTCTCTCTTAATTTTCCATTAACATTTGGCCACTTTTAATTTATCTCTTATCATTTCATTTATGACTTTATCTTTTATAGTAAGGTTGCACATCTAACGAAGCATCCTCATCTTTTCCACCATTAGCTTATCACTATGCACTTATTTAATGGGCCAATACTCTACCCCATAAAGCACGATCGACCTAATAGTTAAACAATAGAATTTTCTTTTAAGTTTTATATGACAAGAAGACTTCTTTATTTAAGCCACCCTAATCTGATATGATGAATTATGTCTTTATCAATCTCTTCATTGTTTTGGATGATAGATCCTAGATACTTAAAACAATCTTACTGTGGTATAACTTTTGAACCAATCTTTACCTATACATTGGAAGCCACTTTATGACTTGAAAAGTTATGTTTTAAGTACTTAATCTTAGTCCTTCTCAATTTAAAAACTTTCGACTCTAACGTGTCCTTCCAAAGTTCTAACTTGACATTGATACCCTTTTTTGTCTCATCAACTAAAATAATGTCATTAACAAATAACATATACAAAGCACATCCCCTTGGATATTCTTGGTGAGCTTATCTATCACTATTGTAAACAAAAAGAAGCTCAATGAGGAGCTTTGATGTAGTCCAATATCGATAAAAAAAATGCTTTGTGTCTCCTCCTACCATTATACTCTAGTCTTTACACCTCCATACATATCCTTAATAACTTGTACATAAGTCATAGAAGCCCCCTTAACTTCTAATAACTCCATATGATTTACTTAGGTGCCCTATCATATGCCTTCTCTAAATCAATAAAAACAATGTGTAGGTTACGTTGCCTTTTCCTGTAATATTCCATTAATCTTTTAAGGAGATGTAAAGCTTTATCATGAAATTTACTGGCATAAAGCCAAAATGGTTCTCTGAGATAGGAGCATCCTTTGTCACTCTCTTCTCAATCACCTTCTCCCATAACTTTATGGTGTGACTAAGTAGATTGAAGTTTCTATAGTTGTTGCAACTATGGATATCCCCTTTTGTTGTATTGAGGAATTAGTGTACTAAGTCTCCACTCATCTGACATTTTGGTTGACTTTAGGATCACATTAAAAAGCTTGACAAGCTAATGTTGGATGGAAAATAAAAACATGCTTGGTTTGGCTAAATGGTAGATTTCAAAATTTTTCCGAAATCAAAACATAGCGGAAGCATAAACACCAAATCAACATGCTTTAATCCATACATGATACGGTATAAGGAAAATAAATATAATAAGAACAAGATCGAAATATTACCGACTCCTAGCTATAGCTTTGACTCCTCGCTGTTGTGTCCTCATCCAATCCGATCTACCACTTGTTCTCCTCGGACAACTTAGTTATCAAGATCCTTTGGTAGGAAAGGAGAAGAAAAATATAGAGGTTTTTCTTTGTATGTTTAGCTAGCTTAGAAAACAAAATGAGACCTTCTCACTTTACTATATTCGGCTAGTTTTGTTTAAAACAAAAAAAGACCTTCTCTTTTGCTATGTTCAATGGATTGGAGAGAGTGTGGAGAGAGACAAAATTCATTTAGCATCAAAATGCCATCATCGGTTGTTGGGAGAAAGAGATCATAACTAAAAAAACACTAACGTTCCTTTTTGGCCAAAAAATGCTAAAAGACCACCAACCCAACTCCATACAACACTTTGGCATTATATTGAAGTGAGTGGAGATTGATAGCAAAAAAACAACGCTCCATATATTCTTTAATCAAAAGAAGACAAAGAAAGCTGCATGTTTTTTGTTCTTAAAACCATTAAATCAATTAATGAATGATGAGCACTACCTCATTCGTTAATCAAAAGAATGTAAAACAAAAGGCTGCACTTTGTCTTCTTTAAAACCAACCATTAAAATAAATTAAAATTGAGAAGCATGACCGAATTCTACATCTTTGTAGAATTCAGTTTTGCTTATCCATTTTTTAATTTTTTTCAATTGAACTAATCTAATTAATTAAATCAAACCAAAATCCAGCCCAATATTAAAAATTCACGTGGGCTTATAATTAACAAATAATTATTGTAAGCCCAACATTTAATTATAGGCTTAAAACCTAATTTAATTAACTTTTAATTAAATTGTTTCGGTCTTTTTGGCCCGAATCCAATTTGTCCAAATCTCTCCAAGCTGTCTAATTTTTTTCAATAACCTCCATTTATTTTTCTTACTTTCCTTGATAACCTTCCCAGAAGCCAAGTGGGAAATCTAATTTGACTTAAATAATTCGAGCTTCAATAAGTCCAGAATTAATTTAATCTCATTAGAATTAATTCCAACTTATTAACCAAATGTCATTCCACTAAAAAAATTTGGTTGAACTCTTGAATTACTTAAAATTATGAGAAAACGATGTCCAATTGCAAACTCTATCATGAACTATATTATAGCCATCAGCACAATAAAGGGTAAAATTACCATTTTACCCTTATGTTAGTTTTACCTTCTAGATCTCCCGTTTCACTCTACATGGTGATTAATACACAAGATCTAATCTTGGTGTTAAGACTTGATTGGTAGATAGTTCATTAAATTACTGGTGCCAATTTAATCACTAATCTCTATAAAACATCTAAAAGTGATGATATCACTATAAACTCTTTATTTAAGTGAATGTTCCTTGATGCAAGTTTCAATTAATAATTCCAACATGCGTACATTGGATTGTTACCTTGTAAAAATGCATTCCGATCATATCAAGATTTATAAAGAAACACATATGAGTTCACCACTCATCAAGATTGTGGTTCGTAATAAACGAATGCTAAGGTGTATGTTTTAAGATTAAAGTAACGACCT
>JAOTAY010021594.1:0-10421 GCA_025629805.1 Erythroxylum baracoense | reverse complement strand
TGGGGGAATTTGATATGTGTTTAAATATTGATCTATTTTATCTTCTACACTTAGTGATTAATGCCTTAGAAATGCTTGGGATACTCATTTCAGTTTATTTTTGATTTTAGGTACATTTTGAAAGTGGAAGAATTAAACTGATCCGAAAGCATGCTGATTGAATTCATCTTTCCAATTTCTATACACTTTGTCTTTAAGGAGCAAGAATGAGAAATATTGGAGCAAATAAGGAAAAGAGAACTAAGAATGAGAAACAATCAAGTAGCACGTTTGCATGCATTTAGCATGATAATATAATAGCTATACATTTATCTTATGGAATGAAGAAAGGAGCAAAAACACGTAAGTGAGTGGTGTGTGATGTGTGGTTGAAAGAAGAGAACAATGTGAGCTGAAAACATATGAGGAAAAATTAAAAAGATTCGGGCAGCAGCTGGAATAGAGACAAAAGACATTAGAAACTTGTCCAACTGATGATTTTTTTTTGAAACCTGGCTGAAAGGAGAGAAGCATCATATGGTACAGGTGTCCAGGATGATTCTTATTTTGGATAAAACCTAGCTGATACAAAAGGAGGGGGCTGGTGATGAAACAAAACAGGGAAGAGTGTGGAAGTGTCGGCGCAAGAGCTGGAGGGATGAAGTGAAAAAAAATCAAGGGACAGCTGGAGTGCGTGAATGGGGCTAAATATAAGTGAATGGGGCTGGTGTATGTGAGGAGAGAAGAAGATAGCTACTAAACAAGTGAAGAAGAGAGTTATATGCATGCAGAAGAGGAGAACCGAAAGCATGTAAGTGGAGAAAACGATAGTAGCGTGAAACAAGTGAAGGTTGAAAGCTGAAACATTAGAAGAACACAAGTAGCATGAGAGCTGAAAAAGAAAGGAAGAAAGTGCATGAAGAATAATAAAAAAAATTGAGATCTATATACGTGAAGAAGGGGAGACAAAGCTTGCGGTAGAGAAGAAGGAGATACATTAACAGTGACAAAACTTCAACATTAAATTGTCCCATCAAACTATGGTAATAAGGAGTGGTAATAGGAACAAAAAAGAGTGGCTATAGAGAAAAATAGAAAGGCTTCTAAAAGGAATTTCCGGTGGTCATTCTTTGTTTAATTGTTTTACATAAATGGAGGCTATTAAGGTTGATTATTGGAGCTTAAAGATGGAAATGAAAGGCTAGCTTCCCAACGCTAGTTCAACTAGAATATTAACACTAAGTCACAGTTAAGCTGTTTTTATCACTTTAAGGTTATAATTTCCTTTCGAATTGTTGTGTTGTTGGTGTTGATTGGATTAGGTTTTTAGATGAATGATCTTAATATGCTATTTTGATTGTTTTATTTTGAACCTATTGCTAAAACATTGATTGTAATCTGTAATCATTACATTTGATGTTTGTGAGTAGCACCTAATGATCATTAGTCGTTAGGAATAACATGACCTAGGTTAGATAACCTGAACTTGTGAGGTTACTGCCTATATTGATCGTTTTTTAATTCGTAATGTAGCTGCCAAATTAAATCTGGAGATCATATCCAAGGTTATTCAGTAGTTAAGTTTAATTAATTGTTGTATCTTGATTAAACACGACCTAAGGGAAAACTGAGGTTAGTAAATCATTATATTAGTCTTAGATCAATAGTCTGAAGAGAGTTGTAAAGACGTTAGGATGATGGAATATTCTTGATCATGTTTAGGCCGAGATTGACCCTAGAACTGGACCTTACTTATATTCAACACCTTTCTCATTTTTGATTGCTTGTTTTAAATTGTTTTGATAGTTTACTTTTTCTTTAATTTCTAAATTGCTTAAAAATCCAAAACCCCCCCTTTTATATTTTCCTTGCATCAATTAATTTCATTACGAAAATTAACTAATCATTCCCTGTGGATTCGATCTCGAGTAAATAATCAAAACCAAAGTCACAAACCAAAACACTTACTCATTTTCCATGTTTCCTAATAATACATAATTATAAGCAAAGATGAATAACTTTCAAAAACCATAACAAGACTTAACATTCAATGCTTTTACTCATGATCAATCAACATTCATCACCTTTGGAAAATGAGCAATCTAAAGGAAGACTTGGACAAATGTGTTTAAATATGGTAATTTGATGGATACACTCAAATACCATTCATGATCAAGACATTCCATGACTTTGCATATCATTTAATTTCTCCACCACCAAAGTTCACATGCATAATCGTGAATCAAAGGAATTTGCTAAGGTTGTAATGTTGGCTAGGGTAAGGTGAGATGTATTTGGGTAACGTAGCATAAAAGTCATCAAGCTAGTGAAGCAAAAGTAACACTTAATGAAACATCAAGTGTATATGCTAACATTCATTCAAATCTAGGTACCATCAGTTATGATGAATGCAGCAACTATGTTTCCTAGCTCAAATTTAAACTATCACATCACAAATCACTTAAAGCATAACCAACTAGAAGGAATCACTTATACAATTGATGATAATACATTGAAACTACAAGAAGTGATCCTTCAAAGCCATATCTACCTCATATGCATCATATTTAAATTACCCAAGCATGCATGAAATGAATCCCTATAGATAGTAAAATCATCTATAAAGACCTGAATAATGTGCTCAACATACTTCGAAAAAAGACTTACCATGCATCTTTGAAAGGTGGTTGGGGCATTGCAAAGTCTAAACAACATCCTTCTATAGGAAAATGTACCAAATGGACATGTAAAGGTTGTTTTCACCTGATCCTTCGGAGCAATCAGAATTTAGTTATATCTTGAATACCCATCAAGAAAATAGTTGTAAGGTCATCCTACATATCGTTCCAGCATTTGATCAATAAATGAGAGTGGAAAGTGATCCTTATGTGTAGCAACATTTAACTTTATATAATCGATGCATACTTCATTTTGAATCCTTGTAAGGAAAAACTCATTGCTCTCATTTTTCACCACTGTAATCCTAATTTTCTATTGTCCCACTTAGGCTAGACTCACCATTTACTATCCAAAATTGAATAGATTTTACCAACATCAAATAACTTCAAGATCTCTATCTTTACAACTTATGTCATCGGAGGATTCAACTTTTTTGTGATTCCCTTAATGGTTTGGATCCTTCTTCCAAAAGAATTTGATGCATACATGTTAAAGGGCTAATACCCTTAATGTCAGCTATGGTCTACCTTACAGTTGTGATGTGGTCTTTAAGCACTCGAATGAGCTTTTCCTCTTGCAGCTTGGTTAAGTTCCTTGTAATGATTACAAAAAGTGTTTCTCCTTCTCCAAAAAACACATATTTCAAGTGCTTGGGTAATTGCTTCAGTTCAACTATAGGTGCATGAACAACCGAAGGTAGAGATTTCGTATGAGATACTGGCAATTCAATGCTTAGAAACACATAACTTTTTGGCATTGGTTGTAGTGATTGCAATGCTAGCACAATTTCTTCCATCTCATTTGTAATGAGTAAGTTAGAATTTTGCAAAGTGTTTTCCTGAAAAAATTGACTTATAACCCATCTTTACCTTCCATATCAAAAACTTCTTGAGATAAGCAATGCCATAACATCAATTGATAAAAGAAAATGAACATTATTAGGGTATCTCATAGCTTCAAAAATATTAAAGCAAACAATTTCACCATCAAACTCTATAGTCAATGTTCCTACATCCATATCAATCTTTGTCTTTGATTTCTTCAAAAATAGTCTACCTAAAAGGATAAATGCAGAATTAGGTGAAGGTTCTCCCTCTTTGTTTAAAACATAAAAGTTAACTAGGAAAACCAATTCGTTAACCTACACTAAAACATCCTCTATAATCCCTTTCAATAAGTGTTAGATCTATTAGCCAATCGAATTATAACATGTGTTTCTTTCAAACATCCCAAATTCCACAAAGTGTAAATGGAATATGTCATGACATTAATTGAAGTTCCTATATCTAACATTTCCTTTTCACATATAGTATCACCATTTTTGCAAGGAATTATAAACGTACCTAGATCCTTACACTTTGGGGGAAGCTTTTTTTGAATGACCACAAACACATTTTCCCCCACACTTACTTTCTCATCTCCTCTAAGTTTCCTTTTGGAAGCGATAATTCCTTGAAAAATTTGGCATATTAAAGAACTTGCTTTATAACATCAATTAAAGGTATGTTCATCTCTACCTTTTTCAACATTTCCAAAATCTCTTTATCTTACTTTTTTTCTTTAATTTAGAAACCCTGCTAGGAAAAGAAGGCAGAGTTTTAGTAAAATTTTTAATCGCAGGAGAACGAGAATTTACCTTAGTTCCCCTTTCATCTTCTCTTGGAGACACTTAAAGTTCCCTTTCATAATCTTCATCATCGCCAACAATAGAGTCTAATGTGGTGCCTCTATTTCTTTACCACTTCTTAAGGTAATAACTCACTGTCCGCCTGTGTAATTTTCTTTAGATCAAGTGCTGAGAGTTCAGTAACTAAAATAAAATTTATATTTGGAGATCTAAGCAGCTTACCAAATAAGTTCATAGCTTAATTTGGAATGTCCATTTAGTTATGAAGCAACAACCCCCCTTTAGTAGTAATTGAATAAATTATATTTTTGCTTTTATGAGTTAGGATAAAATTTAAGAAAAAATTTGAACTTTTATTCCTATCTTACAACCAATTCATTCTAGCTCTTTATTTTAGCATGATTCATGATTTTTAGTTACATTCAAGTATGATGAGAGAGTTTGTTTCTCTTTTAAAAAGAGTGAAGAATCAGAGGGTGATAGAGCAAGCAATTTCTGAACTGTTGGTAGATCATCCTTAGTGTTCACTAATAATTCATCTGTAGAGCCCCATGATGAATGAAACAGTTTAAGTTCTTATTTGATTACCTTTAGTTGTTATACACATTAAAATTCTTAGTTCCTCTTAACGCATAATTTTCCCCTCATACAAGCTTTAAGGAATCATGGATTATGAGCCAGATATTTATTAAATCGAAATGGATGGATGCTAGCATTTCTCTGGAATAGGTTCTGAATTTTAATGGGGGTGTGGTCTAAAACAAGATGGTCCTGAAATATAATAGATCTATTAGGAAAATGAACTAGCCATTTGACATTCACCAATGTTTGATCCAGTTCTGTTTGGATGCACTATCTAGAAGATTGTTTATTGGACCATGTAAACTTTTGGCCTGTGTACTTCAAAGTAGTCACTCAAAATTTGTCTATACAATGCTTGAAATCCTCTGAATAGCTACAAATGTTGCAGTTTCCCTAAGCGTCCAACCTATAAAAAGTGGTTTGTTCATTTTGCAAGCTTTACAATTTATAGCTTTCAAAATACTGCAAGTGCACAGGTCATGATTTGTAGTACTTGAAGAGTCAATCCCATAAGGAAGTTGAACTAATCTAATCCTATGTTATCTAAGGTTAAGAAATTTGATAAATTGAAAATAAAAATTGCAAAGAAAAGTAAATGCGAAAAGGTGATTATCAAGAAATTGATTCACAAGTTTCACACAAAAAGAAATTGAAATCGAGCAACATAAATGTCACAATGGAAATTAACCAATAAGAGTTACCAAATTATGAGAGAGGGATTTTCCCTATCATCAATGCTAATCTAGTCATTTATACGTTATTGTAGTATCGATTTTAGACTATTGTAGGGTGGATTACTCTCTCTTGAATTATAATCACTAAACCCTAATTAAACTATGTAATTTGCAATCTCTCAATTAATAAAAAACCCACAACTATAATTAGATCTTAAGCCCTCCAATAAACAATCAGATCTCACACGGGATCTCTCTCTATATAAAAATTGATTACAATGATTACGTAGTCTATTGGATTACCTAACTCTCGTTAACCCGACCTAATCATTTTACATTTAACTCACCCTCTCAATTTGTTATCGAAGTATGAAGATACAACAATCAATTACAACACCCAATCGAAATAACACAAAAGCTGCTAGATTAACATTAAAACAAAGTAAAATCTCGAAAGAAAGTTAAAACATCTTAATCAAAGCCAAATCCATAAACATATTTGTGTTCATTTTAACAATCAAGAAAATGGAAACAAGATGAAAGAAATACACGTGGAATGAGTATTCGGATGCTGCGGGAAAGTGGCAGTCGCGAAGACCTGCTTCTTTCTCCTCTCTACCTCTTTCTCTTTCTCTTTCTTCTCTCCTCTCGGAGTATTTCCCATTGTGGCAGATTCGAGGCTCTCTTTGGGGTTTCATCCTTAAGCCTTTTATAGACTTTTCCAATTATGGCAACTCTAGGGTCTTTTTTGGGTTCGAAAGGTTTAAAAAGTCCCTCGAAAACTTAAAACTGAAAGCATCCTTGTGTCTATCCGCTCGTAGGCTTTTTGGCCTTCTGTCACGATCATGGCATATGATGCCACAATCGTGCACCTCCATCATCCTTCTATCGATTGTGGCCCTAGATTAGCTCCTAAGTCTGCTCTGAATCTTCTCCTTTTTCACTCTTTTCCCTGAAACAATAATAAATACATCAAGGCATTTCAAAAATATAAAATTGAAGCTCAAAAGCATGCTTTATCCCATAAAAAACTTAAAAACACAAATATCTACTAACTAACACAATTCTAACCTAAACATGCACTAAACATTCAAATTAACAGCTAAATACAAACTAAAACACCCTCAAAAACACAATGCAATCTACAACTATCAAGTGGAGTTAAATGCCCATATATTAACCATGACAAATCTAGGTCTCTGTGAAGATTGATTAGATCATTCCATAATATGGATCTTTGTAACCTGAATTTGCTAGCATAAATGAAAGAAATTATAGTATCACTTTTCTCATAGAAAAAAGGATTTTTTTCAAGTGCATAATCTCATCTATTGAGTAGAGGATCTCTCCTTTAATCTTATCAGCCTTATAACTTATAATCACTTTCCCATATGCATGGTGTTGTGAATGATTTAAGACTTATTTCCAATTTGATCCCAATATGTTTAACTTGCAAATATTTTCTCGCTTTATTTTTGTCTCAAGTAGTCCTACTATTAAAGGTTTTTTCCTATTAACAAAATCCCTTAAAGCAACTTGCTTTGTAGGGTAGTTCAATACTAGGGCATTCCATACTACAATTAATATATTAAAGGTTTTTTTTGTGTGGATTTTTTGCTCTTGCTCCTCTATGATCTCCTTTTTTCTAATGTCTAAAATGGCATACTAACTTCCTTATGATTAATGACAACTTTCTTTCGAGTTTGGATGCATGGTGATTGACAATTTGTGTTAGTAGTTTGTGCTTTGGTATAAAGGACCAATGACTCGTCTGATCGATTGTTAGCACTTGGTGGATCTATTTTAGTATTGTTAACTAAAGGAGAGAGCTCACTTGTAAGATCTGCAAGTGGGGAATTATTAATAAAGAATGTAATATTAGGATTAGCACTAACTCCTTTTCTAAGATGGCTCTCTGCTTCTATTTGTGTTTTGGCATTTGCAATGCTCAGAGAGGTAGTGTCATCCATTTCTTTCTCAATAAACTCTTCCCCTATAATCTCAAGGTAGGTAACTACTTGTTTTGAATTTTTTCCTTATAGGTTTCCAAATTTTCCTTTGTTTTTTTAGAAGTGGTTTCCATTGGTAAGAAACTGCAACATTATCCTCCCAAAAGTGGCTCATCTCCCCTAGTCTCTTGACAGCTATTTCAGATGGAAGTTCTTTGGTAAGTGCCACACTGACACAAATATGAGCATAACCTACTCTCTTTTTCTTAGCCATATTTTCATCAAAGAAGAGAGGAGTTCCAATGAAGCTAGCAAAGGCACTCAACCCCTATGTTGTCCAATATTTTAAGGGGACATTATGGAAATTAATCCATAGGGGAATGTTCTGAAGTTTGATAGATTCAAGCTTGAGACGCGACTTCCAATTTTGTAAAAATAATGGTTGATTCCTAGCATGCCAAAGACCTTCCTCTAAGGTTTTTTAAGTTTGAGATGCTAAGTTGAAGGTGAATAAAATGAGGTTTTTCTCTATTAGCAAGACATTTTCCAAACCTTTACTATTCCATATTCGATGAGCCAATTTTTGGATGTTTAGAAAAGGGAGATGTTGGTCAAAGATGAAACCAACTAGTGTTATTTCCCAACTTTATACCCCCTCCTCAAGTAATTAAAGTTCTGGATAGACAATGATCTTCCCATCTATTTCCTTGGGAGGGTTGAAGTTAAGTTTAGAGTTTTGTGATCTCTAACAACTTACTTTCAACTCTTTTGGGGGTTTAACACTAATGGAGGTTTAATGGTGGTTGTGTCTAGTGGTTCAGGGTTAGCTTGAGGTTTAGGAAGGATACGGGAGGTTTGAGTTAGGAAATCATCCTTCCCAGGGCTAGGTAAAAGCTGCATTTGTTGGAGTCAAAACTAGAAGTGAAAAGACAGCTTTGACATTTATGAAAGGCTGAAAAGGTGATGGTGCAAAAAAGGAAAGAAGGTCGCCGTAAAAGTTGTAATAGCTAGTGGGACTAAAATACCCCTTGCTCAAAGAGATACAAGTTGATGAGGAGGAAGAGAATTGAAAAAGTATGCAGGGAAAAAGAAGGAAATGAAGAAGAAGAGAAGGAGTCATACACCATGAAACAATCCAGTACTACATAGAATGTCATACTCTCCACGGTAAGAAACCTAGGGAGTAGTAAACGGCTTGTTATCAATAATTGAAGAATGGCTTTGTCAAGGACAAGAATTAGAAAGAGAGTGGGTGATGTCGCTTCTAGTGACCGTTAGAATAAACCCTTTTATATAGTTGTAAACAAGAGTGTCGTCAAGAGCATTTTAATTGAACTTAGATTGGCTTGGTCTTTTGGAAATCTTGATTGCTCAAAAAGATAGTAAACTTGACATAGTTTTTATATCTCATTTAGATTAGCTTGATCTAATTTTAAAGTTTCACATGTTTATAGAGAGTTACATGGTCTTTAGACGTGTAGTTTTACACATTTTGATACACGCCCATGTGCCAAAATGTGTAAATCCGAAAAAAACAATAACTCTTTCAAATTTTCACTTTCAAAAACCATATGATTTTATGATTTAATTTAACATAATTGCATTTAATTATGGAATGCACATCGAAGTTTTGTAAGTGCAAAATTGTTAAGCTTTTTATTATAGTTTTCATGTTGCACATGCGTACAGAGAGCTATACGCTCGTGTAGACTTACACAGTTAGATACACGCCTATGTAAGTCATCGAAAGGTTGTAGGTCAATGACCTACATAGTCAGCTACACGATTGTGAAAGTCCACGATAGCCCTTAAATTTGCCCTAACCCTTCATTTTTCTCACTTTCTCTTCTCTCTCTCTCTCTCTCTCTCTCGTCTTCACCCTCTAAATCTCCCAACCAATTTCTTACGTTTTCTTGCAAATTTGCTACATCCCAGTGAGTATTCTTATCAATTTCACTTATTTATGCATGAATAATTTGGTGTTTTGCACTTTTTAGGAAATTTTCACCCCAAAAATGCTAGGGTTAGGATTTTTAGGTTTACTAAAATTTTGCATGATTTTGTGGTTAATTTTGGTTTAATAGTTGAATTTCATCCTTAACCATTTGATTTATTGTTTCAATTTGATGAATTGCATGAAATTTGGATGAAATTTCAATTGGGATTGTGAATTTTTGCAATTTTTGCTCACTAATTGTTAAATTGTGATGTTTTTTTGTGTGAAATTAGGATTAATTAGTTGTTTTATGGTTAATTGAAGTTGTTTTATTGTTTAATTTCTTTTCATTTTTGGTCTAAAAAATTAAATGTTTAATTTCACTAATTTTGTGTAAATGTTAGGTTAGGGTTTTTAATTTCAATATTATGGTTAAATTCGTAACTCGATAATTAGATTAGTTTTATTTTTGAATTAAAATATTTTTAATTTCAATTTTGTGATTAATTAGATTATTATTTAATTTTACAATTATTTAATGTTAATGTTAATTTATTTATTTATGTGTAAAAGATTATTTATTTGTGATTTTGGTAGGTGTTTAATTTTGATTTTTTTGTTCGCTTTCATGATTGGCAAATTAGTGAACATAAGAAATAAGTGTGGGGAAAAGGGTATTTTTTAATTTATACGTATTTTTTCACATCTATGTAAATTTTGGGGCACAATAATGAGACCACGATGCACAAAGGAAGTAATGAGAAAGCAGCAATAAGGAGAAGGGTCCTCTAGAGACCCGAGGGGAGCTACCTCAATCCAGCCACCAAAGCGACCTTAGATATTATTGTTTAATGCTACATTGTATGAGGAGTAGTGTCAATGACTCAAGGAGAAGATGTCTGTAACAAGTCACAACATAGCTTCAATAGCAAAGTTTCGGTGAAAATGGGAGGGAGGGAAAAGCTCCCGCATTTGTTAAAACAAACGCGAGCCAG
>JAOTAY010021593.1:0-10421 GCA_025629805.1 Erythroxylum baracoense | reverse complement strand
GAATCCATACAATTCATCATTCCATTGCAATTATGCAGATTATAATCATCGATAATCAATCACACATATTATACAATGAATGTCCTCAAAACATTGCAGTCATTCAATTTATTCATATCATATGTATATGCAATGCTTATGAGACTTAACTTCATTTAATTACATTATTGTGACCGAGTGCCTTTTTCACTATCCCGTATCCGTTATGGATACCGGGCTCTATAATACTATCTCTTATCCGTTGATGATACAGGGCACTTTATACACCTTACCACCTATGTTTGAGCTTTAAGCTCTTTTTCACTGGCGATCACAACTGCCTTTATATTTCATACATTCATTTAATGAAATGCACCATACATATTCATTTTGTCACATTTGCATTCTTTCTCATTCACATTTGTCATCGAAATTTTAGTCCGGCATTCAACATGATAGTTGAGAATCATTTAGTCAATCACATTCACTTTTAAGTAACACATCCAATATTCTATTCATGCTTCAAACGCCTCGGAAATTGATTGTCTAGAATTCAGTACAGACATATCACAATAATTTAGTACACAATTTAACAAACAATCAAGGTGAGACCATCTTAGGTTACTCACAATTGCTCCTTTTAGCTTATTGCCTTGAAGTTCTGGCAATGTCTGGAAGTGGTCGCTCAATATATTCTTCTATAAAAATGCAATCATATACGAAATTAACACATTAAGATAAATAGTCAATCATAAGCACATTTATGAATGTATAATGTATTATGCATGTTCAATGACAACTTTTGGGTATGTTTCCTTAATATACTTCATAATCAATTACATCACCTTCCAAACATTCTTTAATCTCTAATGCTCTTTACTCACTTTAATACCTTCATTCAGCATCAATTAAATTCATTTAAGAGCTCATTTAAACCCACATGCCTTATATGGTAACATCCTTACTTGAATTGGGTTGAAAAACATCCAAAAAAAAACTCACCCTTGTAAAAAGCCTGTCAGGTCACGATTGTGCCTATTCATAATCGCGACTTTCCTTATTTTCTGTAGAGTCACGATCGTGCTTATTCTTCAGCAAAGTCGAGGTCTTGCAGATGCACGATCGCGACTTTTATGTTTTTCTTCCTTCTTTCTTGTCATTTTGACCTAGAAACAGAAGTTTTCAAGTAATACTTTCTTCTAATCAAATGTTCCTCTATATCTTACGTTTCTAATGACATTAAATTCATACATTTTGGTTCAGTATCATGCAAGTTATAATTAAAATACTCCATACTATTTCTCATACCTTGATAGAAGTCAATTCTCAATTTCAAGCCAAATTTCAAGACTCTTAAAGACAGAATTCAAATTCGATTCCTTCATAAAAAATGTATCCATAGTCTCTAGTTTACTCTAGATCAAAGTTCATCCAATTTGGATATTCACAGATTAAGTTATGGCCAAAATACATATGTATGTTCATTAAAACACTATATATAACATACTCCAGCATGATTCATTCTCAGTGTTCTATTACTTCTCTATCATTTCTCTATCTTTTCACGTTGTTGATTCAGTTATACCTCAATTTCTAGTTAAGTAATCTCTATACACAATTCACAAGTTCATGAATAATCACAATATAAAAATAGAACCTAATTCATACTTATACATATCACATTTTCCGCACTTCACTAATCTTCATTTAACTTCAATTATCACAATCCTTTATACACTTTCTGCACATTTTTTACTAATTTAACTTCTTCATCACTTTACTTCTATCTCAAAATTTGCTTCTTCCTACATCACTCATACATGCATCCATTCATCTTGCTACACCATTTACGCATGCTTCCATTTTCGAATATGAAATCATCATCAAAAATCATTTACACTACCATAAAACTTAAAGCATAACTTACTTGATTTTCACTTCAAATCCTTCAGTAAAATTCCAGAAATGGGGAGAGTAAATCAGAGGCTTCGGTGGATGAAACAAAGATAAGAGTAGAGAAAAACAGAACAAAATATGGGCTGAAGTCTTTGCAAGATGTAACATGGATAAGCCACTAACACAAAAATAAACAAAGATAGTGTTTCAGTGATGGCAAAGCAAGAAGGAAGGTTTAGATGATTTCGGTGAAACTAAAGAAAGGAGTTGCAGAAACCTTCCTTGCCTAACAAAAAATGTTACTTAGGTGGCTTCACTTAGCTTTGCCACATGTCCCTAATGCATGTCTTGCATTTGTTATCATATGAAGCTACCAAATGTCACTTACCTATTGCTCCACTTGTCACATAGTAATTTGTCCAATTGTCACACATTCACTAGTCCATTTGTCAAACTTCTATTTGGCCTTTGTTTTTTTTATTTTTCTTAATAAAAAATACTCCAAATATTTATAAATTTCTAAAATGTCTAAAATGTCCCAAAAAATACTAAATCAATTTTACTACACACCAATATATTTTTCAAGGCAATTAATCCATAATTCACACTTTAATCATATTAAAATCACTTATGCCCGAAAAAGTCAATGAATGCATGTACAATTATTTTAATGAGCAGTAACATTATTCACGTGTATGTATATGCCATATGATTCATGAAATCCACTTCCAAATTCTTAGTACACTCTCATATATAATTTCCTAGGATTCTATCCTTAATCGCAGGATAATGGGATGTTACAAGTGATGTCTCTAAGCTTTTAAAATTTGTGAAGTATTGAAGGTAGTAAAGTTACACACATTAGTGATATTGATAATAAATTATAGGATTTTAATTTTAGCCTTGTGTAAATGTCGAACTATCTGAGAAATTTCACTCTAAATTAGTATATTTGGACTTGATTAAGGCCAAGAATGAACCTAGATTGTATCTTGACTAATTGGTTAAGTGCTTGATAAGTTTATGTAGTTAATTGATGTCATAACCTAAAGAATGGACTGTTTTGATATGGTTGACTTCAAATATGGAAATTATGATTTGATAAAAGAATAAATGAGTTCTTTTAATGGAAACATGATCTTAAGGACATAAGTAATGTGTGTAAGGTATGGATGAATGAGAATTGAAGAACAAGGAGTAATTATCAATGAGAATTGGGTAAATGTATGAATATATATTGCTAGAAAAAGTTTCATGAATGAATAGATCTAGCTTGTTGAAATTCCAGATTTAAAGTAATAATTGTGTGTGTGTTATAAGAGGTTTTTTGATCATGAAAAGTGTTCAAGGATAAGTGTAAAGTATGTTTGATGAATTTGGAGTGAATTAAGCTAACTTAAAGGTACAAACCTGATTGCAAAATGGTAGTATACAAAATATAATGTTTGAATGGTCTTAGGGTGTATAAGCATAAATTGAATAGTCAAGATTTATGTATAAAAATACATACCCAGAAAGTCAATTGAGCATGCATTGAGCATGACACTTATACATGTGCATGACTGAATATTCATATGATTAAAAAAGTTAGTGATTTGTGAACTATATATGTATTGTATCACTATAGATGCACAAGTTGATCGCCAACATCCAAACATTGCCGGGTCATCAAGGTAATAGCTTTTTTGAAGTGTACTGTGAGTTAACCTAGATGTTTCTCACTATGATTAAATTGTTTTTGGTTAACTTTTAGTTATTGAATGATTACTTATATAATTGTTATGATTCCAAACATTGTTGATCTGAGGAGTTTGATACTTGGGATCGTATATGGAAGTGTTTTCAAATCGTATATGTAATATGGAATGTGTACTCAAATGAATGTTGAATGTCGGACTCAGGTTTGAAGAATGTGATAAATGACATGAACACATTGAATGAAAAATATTGATAGCATATTATGTGAATTGATGCTTTCGATTACATTGATATGCATGATCAGATAAAGGAGTTGTGGCCGGAGTGACCAACATGATAAAGAGCTTTAAGCTTATGAATTGTGCACAAAGAGCCACAGGTTCAATTAATAATAAGCCCAGTATCCACCATAGGAACGAGACAATAAATGAAATGAGCCCAGTATCCACAACGGATATAGGACAATAAATAGGCACTCGATCATAACAAAGTAAAATGGAAATGGAGTCACATGTGCATTTGCATATTTATAAATTTACATGTATTATATGAATGATTGAGATGAATTATTGGATTGTTCTGAAATGGTGATATGAAATGTTTGTAAAAATGTTGTACTTATTGAAATATGGTAAAAATAAAATGTGATGTGGGATTTGATACTAAACGAGGTGATACGTTTGTTGAACTTGGTTATATACTTTTGATGTTTATACTCTAACTTGAGTGAGCACATCGATGATTGTTCACTCACTGAGTTTGCAAACTCATCAAAATTATAACGTTGATTTTCAGGTACAAAGGAGTTCTAGCTTCTAAGGCAATCTAGTAGAATTTTAGTATTGTCATTTTGGGAACAAGAATGGCTTAGAGGTCTGGTCAACTGATATTTGAGGAGTCTAATTAGAATGTTTTCAGTTAGCATCCCATTTCATATTGTACATTTTGTATGGAGTAGTAAAACCTCAAATGTTATGTAATGTATATATGTGGATTATAAATTGTAAGGAAACAATGTAAGTTTATGTTTGTGAATGTAATGGGAATATTTAATCAATTTGAATGCTTGTGAAATGTGTGATGCCTTAAATAAGTTAATATGATTGTTCCAACGTTCCATTCTCATAAGGTATGTTCTCGAATATAATCTGGATGTTTAGGTATAGCAGTGACTCACTATAATTTTGGTATAAGAGCATGGTGTGGCATCTATAGGAACATATATGAGAATTTTAAACATGACATATAGTGAGAGACTCATATAGTGATCACAATTATTATTGTTATAGGTCATCCGCTATAAGAGATTGAGTCATAAAATCAGCTAACCTTGAGTCCATAGGAGTCAAGGGAGTGTTAGGGTTATGTAAATATAGTGCCCTGTAAAGCAAGTGTATTTACATATAACTTAATTTTCTTCCGATTACAATATTGTAATGAAAATATTTATTATTAATAAAACAAAAGAGTTTGGTTTTATTTGTATGAGCATAATATAACAAGTCATAAGGTACAAAAGGTTCTTTTGTAAGTAATATACATATACATGAAGATGTATAAGAGAATCTAAATTAACTGATTCACAGTAGAATAATCAAGTTGGTCGCTTGATTATGGTTTAGACTGTAGTGTTGCGATTTACCTCCATGTAAGTAAAAGAGTTTACTTTAAGGGAATGATGAGTTTCAAATTATGATAGTAGTTGACTATAGGTAATGGCATTATTAAATGAATCTACAATTACGTATGTTTTTAAAGAATAAAGTAGGCCATTACTTTATTCTTAAAACATACACCTTAGCATTCGTTTATGACGGACCACAATCTTGATGAGTGGTGAACTTATGTGTGTTTCGTTATAATTCTTCATATGATCGGAATGGATTTTTACTGGGTATCAACCTAGTTTCCGTATGTTAGAATTATTAATTGAAACATGCATCAGGGAATATTTACTCAAATAAAAAGTTTATAGTGATATCATCATTTCTAGATGTTTTACGAAGATTGGTGATTAAACTAGCGCTAGTAGTTTGATGGAGTAGCTACCCATCAAGTCTTAACACCAAGATTTAATCTTGTGTGTTAATCACCATGTAGAGTAAAACGGGAGATCTAGAAGGAAAAACTAACATAAGGGCAAAATGGTAATTTTACCCCTTATTGTGTGGATGGCTATAATATGGTTCATAATAGAGTTTTCGATTGGACATCGAATAAATAATTTTGAAACACAGTTTCTTATAATTTTAAGTAATTCAAGGGTTAAACCAATTGTCTTTAGTGGAATGATAATTTGTTAATAAGTCGGAGTTAATTCTAATGAGATCAAATTAATTCCAGGCTTATTAGATCTTGAATTCTTTAAGTCCAATTAGATTCCTCACTTGGCTTCTAGGAAGGTTATCAAGAAAAGAAAGAAAAATAAACAAAGTTATCGAAAAGAAAATGACACAGTTTGGAGAGAATTGGACGAATTAGATTCGGGCCAATAAGACCGAAAAAATTTAATTAAGGGTTAATTAAATTGGGTCTTAAGCTTATAATTAAATGTTGGGCTTACACTAATTAATTGTTAATTATAAGCTCAAAAGAACATTTAATATTGAGCTAGTTTTTGTTTTGATTAATTAGATTAATTGAATTGAAACAAAATTTTAAAAAAATAATAATAAACAAAACCGAATTCTACAGAGATATAGGATTCGGTCATGCTTATTAATAAAAGCATGCAATTGTTGCAGTTGAACGGACAACTCATTTAACATTCTTACAAAAATGAATGTGCGCATTTTTTTGGATCTCTCTATTTTCTCTCAACCGACCGAATATAGCAAAGAAAATCTCCTCCATTTTTCTTCTCCTTTTCCACTAAAGGATCTTGTTAACCAAGCTTTCTAAGGAGAACAAGTGGTTGATCAGATTGCTTAAGGACACAGCAGTGAGGAGTCGATGCTATAGCGAGGAATCGGTAATATTTCAGCCTTGTTCTTATTTTATTTATTTTCTTTATTCCGTATCATGTATGGATTGAAAGCATGTTGTTTTGGTGTTTACGTTTTCGCTGCGTTTGTCTAATTTCGAATTTTTTTTAAAATCTACCATTTAGCCAAACCAAGCATGAACCTGTTTTCGATCTAACAAGCTATCGGATGGTAGATTGTTGACATTCGAGGAATAAGCCCAAATGTCTGCATGCATAGAATAAACTTAGAGGAAGGGTGTAGAACGGTGAGGGAGAGTCAACGGAGGTTGAATCTAAGCATAAAGGAAGTGGTTAATAAGGAGATGATAAAACTACTAGATGCAGGGATAATTTATCCCATCTTTGATAGTAAATGGGTCAGCCCAGTACAATATGCACCTAAGAAGGGTGGAATAACGGTAATAGAAAGTGACAGTGGAGAAGTAATTTCAACAAGAACAGTCACAAGATGGAGAGTATGCATAGATTATCGCAAACTCAACTCGGTGACTAAGAAAGATCAGTTCGCTCTTCTTAAACCAAATGATAAAAAGGGTAGCTGGTCATTCTTTTTATTGCTTCCTAAATGGATATTCTAGATATGATTACATTTTTATCTACCCTAATGATCAGGAAAAGATTACATTCACTTTCTACCTTCACGTACAGACGGATGCCCTTAGGACTTTGAATGCCCCAGCCACATTTCAAAGATGTATGATGTCTATCTTCGGTGATATGATAGAAGACATAGTAGAGGTGTTCATGGATGATTTTTCAGTCTTTGGAGATTATTTTGACATATGTCTAACTAATTTGGATAGAGTTCTTCAAAGATGTGAAGAGTCACATTTGGTGCTGAATTGGGAGAAATGTCATTTTATGGTACAAGAAGGGATAGTGCTAGGGCACAAGATCTCACATTAAGGATTCGAAGTTGACAGAGAAAAAACAGAAGTGATAGGGAAACTTCCACTGCCAAGCAATGTAAAAAGTGTGCAAGGATTTTTAGGCCATGTAGGATTTTATTGTCGCTTTATCAAAGACTTTTTGCAAATTGCAAGACCTTTGACAAACCTTTTAGTCAAGGATGTTCCTTTCTTATTTGATGACAAATGTATGTTTGCATTCAACACATTGAAGGAGGCATTAATATCAGTACCAATTTTATCACCACTGAACTGGACACTCCCATTCAAAATTATGTGTGATGCAAATGACCAATTTATAGGGTGCGTTTTGGGCCAAAAGGAAAGATAAGAAGTTGCATACGATTTACTATGCTAGTAAAACTCTTATAGGACCCCAGCTAAATTACACCACTACAGAAAATGAACTACTCACAGTAGTGTACACATGTGACAAGTTTCGACAATATCTTTTGGGTTCAAAGGTAATTGTATTCACCGATCATATGACACTAAAATACCTTTTCAATAAGAAAGATGTAAAACTTAGGCTCATTCGATGGGTGTTACTTTTACAAGAATTTGGTATAGAGGTGAGAGATAAAAAGGGAGCAGAAAATGTGGTTGCAGACCACTTATCCAGACTTGAGGGAGGGGAATGCAAGCCAAGTGATGACATTAACGAAAATTTTCCCGATAAAACCCTGATGCTACTCGAGAGCTTGATTACACCATGGTTTGCGGATATCACAAGTTATGCTGCTAGTGGTAAACTTCGGTTAAGTCTTTCTTACCAACAAACGAAGAAGTTCTTGTATGATTGTAACCAATATATATGGGATGAGTCAACCTTATACAGAGCTTATGCAGATGGGTTAATGCGACATTGTGTTCCAGATGAGGAAATGTTAGACATCCCAAAGCAATGTCATGAAGGTCAGTATGCTGGACATTATAGAGCCAACAAAACAGTAGCTCGGATATTTGAGAGTGGATTTTATTGGCCACAGTTGTTTAAGGATGCTCAGACCTACATGGCACAATGTGATCGATGCTAAAGAATAGGTAACATCTCTAAGAGGGATAAAATTCGTTATAAAAGGCATCGATTTTATGGGTCCATTCCCATCTTCAATGGGAAACATGTATATTCTAATGGGAGTTGATTACGTTTCACGTTGGGCCAAAGCGGTAGCATCTCTAACCAATGATGGGAATATACTACAGAAGTTCATTAAACGGCTATTTAATCAGTTTGGTGTGCCACGTACGATAATAAATGATGGAGACACACATTTTTTCAAAAAATCTTTTGATGTCCTCTTAAAAAGATAAGGAGTGAACCACCAAGTTGCCACACCTTACCATTCGTAGACTAGTGGCTAAGTGGAAGTTATTAACTGAGAGCTGAAATGAATTTTGGAAAAGACAGTGAACAACTTCAGAAAGGATTGGGCAACAAAAGCTAGATGATACTTTATGGGCCTATAGGACAACTTTTAAAAAACCCATCGGAATAGCTCTTTATAGGCTCGTATACGGGGAAGATTTTCATTTGTCGGTCAAATTAAAATATTAAGCATACTGGGCAATTAAAGCATTAAATTTTGATTAGAAACAAGCTGATGAAAAGAGACTTAATGAAAAGGTTAAGAAATGGCCTGATGCTCATCTCAAGCAAAAGGAATTCAAAGCAGGAGACATTGTTCTGCTATATAATTCACGGTTGAAGCTATTTCTAGGGAAGTTGAAGTCAAGATAGAGTGGATCATTTACGGTCATTCAAGTTTTTGATCATAGAGCCCTCAAACTAGAAAATGCTAACAAGAAAACTTTTAAGGTCAACGGGCATCATTGCAAGCTTTATTTTGGAGGAGCAATTCCCAAATATAAGGAATTGATTTCCTTGTCTCCGAATAAGTAAGATGCTTTCATGGACGCAAGGTCAAGCTAAGGACCGTAAACTAGCATGTTTAAAAGTTTGTTTGAAAATGTTAGGTATAGTTAGATTTGTTTTCAATAAAATGTTAGCAATTTGTGTTGACTCGCAGGGCATGCATCTCTGCCTCCATCTCTATGAGATTTGTGTCTAACCTATTTTTTTTCTTTTTCAAATTAACCTTCAATTTTATTTTCTATTTTTTTATTTTTATTTAGTTTCTGTTTACCTTACTTTTATATTTCTTCTTGTCTTTTATGTGCTTATTTGTCCCCTTCTCACATTGAGGACAATGTGTTGTTCAAATATAGGGAGGGTTATGTGTTTTATTTTTTATGTGATTTTTTCATATTGTATGATAGTTATTAGGTTGCATTTTGTGAATCATTTGAATGTGTCAGTGGCTTAGATGGATTAAAATTTATTTAATTTTGAACATAGTCTATTAGGTTATAAATAATCGTTAGCTCGCAAAATTAGTGAATTAGGGGTCTTTGAATAAATATACAACTTAATTAGGATTTACTGTAAGTTTAGCACCTCTAGATTGTCACATTCATTCATAATTTGAGGCCTTTCAACTTAAGTAGCTTTACTTGAATTTTTCATGAAAACGAGTAGCTAAAACAACATGGTAGGCAATAAAATTTTTTTTGTTAAACAAATAACTATTCTACTAACCTTCGGGTTATGAGTAGAGCTAGTAGCCAGTTGAAAATGCGATATAGCTGAGTAACTAGATCGACACACATCACAAATGTGTGCTGTCAAAAAGCTATAATGACATTTCAACCAAGCTGCATAATAAAAATGACTTAGTCAAGTAACTAGATCAACATTCATCACCACTATTTTACTTTGAGTAAAAGACTAAGTCCTTGTTTAAATAAATAAAAAAAGGTATGTTCTTAATAAAAATGTAACATCCCCTCACCTATGGGAAAGGTAAAATGGTAATATGGAACAGGTTAGGAGTGTTTAACATTGCATTGCTATGTTCATGCATTCATATATGCACATGAATAGTGAATAGTGA
>JAOTAY010021592.1:0-10421 GCA_025629805.1 Erythroxylum baracoense | reverse complement strand
TTTGACTGGTGTGGGCACGCCACCCTTGTGGGATGTTGGCTAATGAGGGTTTCTTTGAAATAATAGGATAATATGCTCACGTTTTATGACCTCGAATGTTAGGCTCTAGAATAGGGGTCCAACATTGTCTTAGTATCAGAGAAGGAGTTGGGTCTAGAATCGGGGTCCAACAGTTGTTAATCACAGAATATTTGCTTCAATATAAGAATAATTCAGAAACGGGGCCCGACACTTATGGTATCAGAGAATGAAGATGAACCGAGGATGACTAATGAGGGTAAATTGGAATAACCATGCATGGTAATAAGCATAAGTACACGTTTTTATGACATCAGAGTTGGGCTCCGGAATCGAGACCCAACAATAAAAGAAAATTTACTTAACAAACTGTAGACCCAAACTAAAATAGAACATTAAAGGCAAAGGAAGATTGATTATAATGGGCTTGGGGCCTAAACTTACCGACTGGCCTTGAATTTATTTTTAATCAATTTATGCTTCTAGACTTTAACCTATGGTATTTTTTTTTGCTTGTGTTTTTTTTTTGGGAAAAGGGATTTGCAATATTAATTGTTATGTTTAGATCTTATTGAATTGATTATAATTCTCTATGTCCACACAAAATCATAAATAAAGCATATAACAATGAAAAACTTTTTAATTGAATTAATTTTAGGGACTAGACGTTTTGTAGTGGTGTAAGACTTACTGAAACTGAAAACAAAATGAGTCATATCTCACACACTTTTCCTTTAAAATTGTGATTTTCATTAAAACTTAAAAAACATATAATTAATGTTACATTTATATAACATATAATCCACACAAATTTGAGCTTTAAACACAAATTTGGCCTTTTCTTAAATTTAAGTTAAGTTGGACTTTAGTAGATCATATTGGGCTACATGAATGAAGCTCTAATCCTTTCCACTTAAAATCAATGTTGGTTAAACTTTGATAAGGATGGGCTATATTTAAAGCTACTTAAAAGGAAAAGATTGAATATGGGTTCTTAGTCATAATTAGATCTTGATCCTAACCCCAAAACATATGAAGCCTCAAATCCTAATTCTTACTAAATCAAAAGGCATATAAATAACAAAAATGGATGAAAAAAATTATAAACCCTAATTCACTATTGAAAGATAAAACATAAAAATTTTAAGCACTAGTGTTATATTCTATACAGAGTGATTAAAGGTTCTAAATAAAACATGTTAATCATGATAAGGACATTATGAATTAAACATCATTTTTCACTAAATAGTTTTCAACTTGCACTAATAGAGAATCAATCATAATTTTGAATTTTAAAAAATTGACCAACTCTTATGATTAGAAGGTATTCTTGGTGGCACTCATCTTAGAATACTCAAAACTTAACCCATGATGAATTATATAAACAATAGAACTAAAATATGATAAAGTACATATATGGCATAAAAATTTTCAAAAGAAAAAGAAAACGCCAAAATAATAAAAAACGAACAAATTTGAACATCTAATAAATCCTACTTGACTTATTTTGACTTAAGCAATGGTTCGAAATTTTGATTACAGCTAGTAGCTAGTTGAAATTATAAACTGACTTGACCAACTAAAATTATTCATAAGAAGAGATTTACCTCTTGTTAAAAGGTTAAGATGAAATTTCAACCGAGCCAATTATGTTCTAAGTGTTTAAATTTTAATTTTATTAGTTTGCTTTCAATTTGGATTACTGAATACTTGTTGGCCTAGACTCTTTACTCCTCTTATATTCATTTTATATATGAGGTAAATTATTATTTAAAGTTAAATTAAAAAATGTGTTAGGTTAGGTTAAGATTAGACTACAACTTAATGTAATATTTATAAATCTAGATGGTTACTGAATAGAGAAATTAAGCGAATTTGTTAACTTAAATTGATTTGTTAACCTTCCTAGAGTTGAAACTTATTTTAAAGGTTTTTTTATGATTGATTTGTTTTATGATAATCTACACCTCAAGTGTGGGATAATTGATGTGTATAAATGATCTAACGAATTTGTCGCCTACAATTGATTATAACAAGTAAATCAAATTAGACTAATTCTATAGTACCAAACCTATATGAACTATATCATATCTATTAATCCTAGTTAAATGATAAAACTAATTAAATAAAGCAAAAGAGATTATTAATTCACTAAAATAATAAAAATAATGTAAATAAGTTAGAGAAGAAAAATCAATGAAGCAAATGATAGGGCCTTATGGTTCATTTATATGGAATTTCAATTATCAAACAAGATTAATTTTCTAAGTTGAAATAAAAGTTAACCTAATGTATCTATGGCTTTTCTCAAAGAACACAAGCATATCTAATTAGGCAAATACCACATCGTAATGTTCAACTTAACCTAATCAAATTTGTTGAGCATAGTTAAGGTGTGGTTACCACAATAATATAGGATGCTTTCATTCTCTTACAGTGAGTTACTTATTCTCCTGGTGTATAGATTCTTCTTCACCCCTTATTCCTTCATACAATCCCTAAGATCTATGGTGATCATGCTTAAACTTAACAATTATAAATAGAGAGAATCAATTCAACTAATAAATAACCAAATGATATATTAAAAATTGAAATTTTCATGACAAGCTACATCTCTATCCCTAATAAGGATTTCTAATCACTAAACAGAATGAAAATAAAACACAAACAAATAAATCTTAGTATAAAGGAAATATTGGAAGAAAAGATTAATGAGAAGTTATCACAAGCTCCTTCAATCTTGCTCTAAATCCTCCTTCAGTGCTCAAAAAGACTAAAAACTATGAAAATAAAAGCGAGGTAGCTATAAAACACCTCTTACAAAAAAGAGTCCCCTTAATTTAATACTAATACAAATATCAATAGTTAGGATTACAAAACTAGATTCGTCGGCTACTTAAACTTGAGAAATAACACATCCTCATATGTGCATAAGAATCAACATCAAACCAATATTAACACGAGTGCTAGTGTTTTTCTAGAACTTTAATGCATCATAAATCAACGTGTAATCAATGCTTGACATCAAGTTTTAAACAATGTTGCATTATTCTATAAGTTGTTATGTTAAACTATGATAAGGATCTTATTCTACTTTCCACTTCTTTGAACTTCACAAAAGATAGATGTTTGTCACCTTAGCAAGTTCAAAATCTATTATGCCTTTTTCTACCATCTTCTCCACTTTTTAACATCTTTGAACTAGAATTAACTTCTAATGTGTTCTACAACATCTTTATTCACCTTCTTATTTTTAAATGACTCCAATATCTCCTCAATTGGATAACTGTGGATAAAGCTGCACTCAATTTTGTGTTTTCTCCTCAATATCTTTACTTACAGAACAATGAACTGAACACATAATCCATATAAAATATGCTATAGAATTGTCAAATACTAAGTAATTCAATCTCAAGTAACATGTAAAATATAAACCTATGAATAAAATGTTTAAATATTTTATTATGTTTTTCCTATATATTACCTTCATTTAATTGATTTTTGTAATATTATTAGGTGATTGTTAGAAATGTTTTAGGATAGACTTTTTTAAAAATTAAAGAGTTTTGAAAAGAAAAAAAATCTCAATTTTGGCAAAACATGATTTGACACATGTCCGTGTGCTAGCCTTTGTTCTTCTAAAAACTTAGAGTTGAAAACATAACAAATCATAAGTGTAGATGAAAGCCTTCTCATGTGAAGTTAGAGAAACAGTGCAAAATACGTTGATGGACACCAACTTATCTATTACCATGTAATTCCCCAAAAATTATAATTGAGAAATAATAAAATATATAACTAGTGACATGTACGTGTCAGTGTCTATGTCCATTTAAAGAAAAGAGACCGTGAGAAAAATGGTTGAAAATATAGGCATCTTTATACGCATGTAATCTTCTAGACAAAAATAGTGAGAAATAATAGCATAAGACATGACTGTATCCTAAATCATATATATATATATATAAACCTAGTTTATGGAGACTTTTACCATTATTTTGTATCTTAGATTATAGGGTTAGTCACTGGGAGAAGAGCAAGACCCTAGAAAGACATCAAGATACCATCTTTAACATATAAAAAGCTTAGATTCATCGTAATTTTAACATTTCACTATGCACATCAATATCAACTACACTCTTTATCTATTTTTGATTTTTATATTATGTTAACTACGCTTGTTCAATTGAACAGTACGGTGACAAACTAGTTATTTCATATGGTTAGATATAAGGAAATTATAGTTATTATTGTTGTCTGAATTAGTTATATTTTATTTATAATTTGAAGTTTTATGTCTAAAAAATGTCTTTGGACGTCTAGAAAAACATACAAATGACTGAACCTGGGCTTGGATATTTAGGTGTTGAACGTGGTATTGGATACATACTTATATAAATCATCTGGCATTAACGTTAAACATTTTATATAATTTCACAGATTTGAATGTGATAATTTGAGTCTTAATCTTGATTTAGTGCTTTAATTTATTTCTAACAGTTTGGTTTATCTTCCCTGTAGTTTTATTTTATTTTATTTTTAAATCTCGATCAATAATCATTCTTATTAATTAGCTAGGTAGCTGTAGGATAACTAGTTTTCTAGCACTTCGTTATGAGAACAGTACGTTACTCAACACTATATTACTACCAAATGATAGGTGCAATTGCCTTAGGTTGTAAGTAATACTTTGTAGTAAAGAACACTTATGTAGTAGCAAACACTCACCAGGAATAGATCAAACTTACATGCACCATTAGTTACCAATATGGAGATGGGATCTTTACTAATCTTCAACGAGCCAAAGGGATTGTGCTTAAGAGAACTATGAAACCGTAAAAGCGAAACGATAACAAGATTAGTGACCTTATTGGGATCAGGAAATCGTCGGCTTTAAATAGTCATTTGGAGAAAAGCTACCAAAACCTTTGTCAAGGTTAGACTCATAGGTATTAATAGCTTCACTACATTCGGCTAAACCGACGTCGATGGATTTCCACCCAGCATTTAAAGAAATGCTACTATGCATGTTAATGTCAAAAGTTGATGTCAAAATAGTTGTTAATAGACTAGGAGCAGTAATAGGATGACTAATTTCAAGAATAGAGATATTGTAAGGAATTTCCTTCAAAAATTTGATGCAGGAAGAGTCAAGCTTCGACTTGATGATACCGATCCAAAGCTGACTTTGCCTCTTTAAAGATCGATAATGTTAACAAAGCAAAAGATAGCAAAGGCAATTTAAGTGATTCAGTAAAGAGTGGTGGAGAAAGTTGTTCCTTTAAAGATCTACTGGGGCTTGATGGAGTCAAAGTAGCAAACAAAATGAGGTAGTTGAGAGCATTTTTTATGATGAAAAGTGGGTACTTGGCATTGAGAGATGACATAGTGCCATTGTTTCGTCGAAAAGTTTTGTTTAAATGAGGAAGTTATTGAACTACGAGTATTTAGAGATTAAAGCAAGCATTTCAATAATGTTGTGGGACAAGATAATAGTAACAAAAGCTTAGAGAGTTAAGAAAACGAAGACATAATGCAATAAATCATCACTATGAATTGTGACGGTGGTGGATCCTCACATAGTGGCAATAGTGGACCTCTTACGTTCACCATGTAAGCATCACTCGATAGAATCTTTATGAGATTCAGGATTCCATCAATTTGAAGTTCAAATAAGATATTATTTTATAACATACTAGTTTTTTTAATATTGTTAAATATTATAGTTTAAGTTAAATTTGAATGTAAATGTTATGGTACCTATCAACTAAATATTTAAAATTTAATTTATTGCAAATATAACTCATCATTATTATATCATCAATGTTGATAATGTGGAACTCCACATCAATAGATCCCATTCCACAACATCATACATATGAATTATAAGTTTTAATAAAAGGAATTAAAAGATAATTTTAAAAATGGTTAATTAAATAATGAAACCCTATAAAATTGTCTCCTTCGACTCATTTGAACCATATAACCAAAAAATCATTTAGACTAATGATTTATTTTGTTATTCTTTCACTCTTTTATGTCTTCTTTCTATGTGCTCTCTCTCTCTCTCTCTCTCTCTCTTATATTGTTTTCTTTCTTTATTTTTTGGTTATCTTCTTTCTATGCTCTCTCTCTCTCTCTCTCTCTCTCTCTCTTTCATATTCTTTTGTTTCTTTATTTTTAGGTACTCTAATTAATTGTAATGCCATCCTCATTTACATAATTGACAACTATTAGTGGCTCTAAGATGATAGATTCATCTATGTAAGAACCTCCAAGGATTTAAATATTCTTATCCTCATCCCCTATCTCACCATTATTTTCTTAGGTAATTTCTCTCAAATTATGTTATGACGTCTTAGTGATCTATTGTTCAAGAAAATGCTTTGAACTACATACTTTTACCAAATTAATGATAAAGATACTCAAAAAGTGTTTGATCAGGTTGTAGACAACACTATTTAATTTATAATCAATATGATGAAAGATTACTTAAATGACAAATTTCATATTACGAAGGGTTTTTCTTGATTGAGTTAAGATTATGAGTTTATGTCAAAAAAATTTATATCAAAATTTCCACTTTCATAGTGTAGTGAAAATCACTTTTATAAGTTTACTAATTTTACTCAATTTAGAATTCATTTAATTGCAAGACTTAATTGTGAATATATTAGACTTATTATTAGGAGCTTTTTTTTAATATGGACTTCCTAAATGTATTAGAGAACTATATTAAATTTATATTATAAGAATTAGAAAAAATTCGTACACTAATGCTAACGTGAATGATATAATAATGTTTTCAAGAGTCGTGCTCTCCATCTTCTCTCTAGAGTTTCCACCATTCCCAACATGAAAATCACCTGATCTTCATGACTCCTTTCTTTCATTCCTGAACTCCATTTGTTGACAAAAGCTCCTTCCCTTTTGTTTTCTTTTCACTTGATGCCTTGACACTAACATCTTTCTTTCTCACTCTCCTTTTCTTTTTTCCTGTATTCATTTGTTCTATTTTCTCTGCTTCTATTGTTGGAGACTCTTACTTTGTGTGTTGTTCACTGTCACTCAGCTTCATATGCCTTATATGACTTATTTCCATCATGTCTTACTATTATCTGTTGGACTAATAAATGCTTTATATTGTTTCCTGCCTTTTATTTCTACTTAAACACCAGCTTCTTCAAATCAACCTGCACCTTAATCTTTACCTCAACCACTTCCTGACATTCCTAACTCTTTAAATATTAGGAAAACCTATGTGTAAGTGGATAGTGACAACATTTACAATGCCAAATTAAACTACTTCCTCCAAGAAGAATTGATGAGAACTAATAGTATCTCCTCCTATCGAAGATTTGAAGGCAGGTGCACGGAAATGGTATGCAACTTCAATAGGCTATTTCCTTTACAAGAGAGTTGCATTTCTTGTGATAAAGTAATGGGTGTATACTAACTATAAATAATATGGTTTGACAGATATATTAGTTAACAATGATGATACATTTTTCTTCAAATTTTCATGCAAAGAAATTGCAACCAAGGTATTCGAAGGAGGGCTTTGGCATGTTCAAAACAAACTACTTCTACTACAAATATGGAGACTAAACATTGAAGAAATTATACAGGATATTATACTTATATCGATTTGTATACATGGAGTTCTTCTAGAGTACAGGACAACCAGTGGATTAAGCTATCTTGCAAGTTATATTAACAAGCCAATATGCATGGATCAAGCAACAGATGAGGTCTCCAGGATCAATTTTGCATATTTTTGTGTGATGGTAAGCTCAATGACTCATTTCTTGATGTTATTCCTATTGTGAGATTGAATTAGCAACTTGAGACCATGAAGGATAGCCTGAAAGTAACTTATGAGAGGAAGCCTGATATTGGAAAACCAAAAATGACATGGATTCCTACTGGTAAGAAGTTCAAGATAAGTTTATATGAAGAGTTGAATGAGGTTGAACTGCTTAACCAAACTAGCGAAACAAATCTAGAAGTAGGGTAAGAATGGCAAAAGGCCCGAGCCTGGCTTGACTCGACTCGATCTAGCCTAAAGTCAACAATTTAGGCTTGAGTTAACTGAGCCTCAAGTCCGACCCAAGCCTGGCTAACGGGTAAAATAACATCATTTTAACTTTTTTTAAAAAATAATAACCAAAAGAGCAAGATATGAGCCCGACTCGGCTTATTGCCATCTTTAAAATGGAGAAAACTTAAAATAATTCAGCAAATGATGAAGAGGAAAATAAGTTGCTAATTCATGTTAAAGTGGTGGAACAAGGAACTCAATTAGTTGATGAAAATATAGATGAAGAAAACTTTTCACTCCAAGGTTAGAAAACCTGGAAAAGTAGGTTATTAGTCAGGAAAAATGATTGATGGCATTGTCCCTGATAAAGAGTTTAAAGTAGTTTTGAGAATGAAATTAAGTAGGAAGGAAAAACTACCTACTTAAAGAAACAAAACATGGATATTGATGCATGGAACCTTAGAGGAGCAAATGCTCCTGCTAAGAAATTACTAATTAAAAACTTTATTATTGAGAACAAGTATGATATTATAACTATTTTGGAATCCAGAATCAAAGTAAAAAAATTGCAATCTCTTGAAAATGCTTAGAAACAATTAGAGGGAAGTCACAAACTATGATCAACACCCAAATGGTAGAATTTTGGTTTACTACAACAACAAATTTTTGCTTCTTGCATCATAGACCAATTGATGTATATTGAGGTGTTTTATAAAACCAAAAGGATATCTTGCAATATTTCTTTCATATATGCTCACAATAATGTATATTAGAGAAGTTAATTATAGGATGGGATCAAGAGACTTTCCAGCCGCACACAAATGCCTTGGATACTAATCGAAGATTTCAATTCAGTCATAGCTCCAAAAGAAGTTGAGGGTTCTAATACAACTATTATTCTTTGTTTGGATACAAGACAATGCCTTTCAGATATTTAAATTTTTAATGTTGCTTTTGGGGGAAACTTCTTTATAAGGAGTAACAAGAAATAAAGTGAAAATTGCATCAGGAAGAAACTAGATTAAAGTTTATCCAATCTGAAGTGGTTCTGACAATTTCCAAACAATCTCCAATAGTTGTCTACCTGATCATTCATCAGCCATCACCATTTCTGATTATGTAAGTTTCAAGATTTCCTTTAACTTTAACAACTTCCTTATTGATGTATTAAGATTTGAAGATTCAATATGGTCTAGTATCAATGCTGAATTTCATGGCTCTAGATAATACAAATATATGATGAGAATCAAATTGCTTAAACATATTCTTAAGTAACTATATAAGGAGAATGTATGTGAGATGATATAGGAAAGAAAGGGTTGATTGAAAGAGCTTGATTTCGGACTAAGTTAGCCACACTAACCCTTCCTTTCTCAGACTTTCCCCCTCCTCTATCCTATCCGAGAGGGGTTGATTCATTATTTTTTGGTCTTTCTGTAACTAGGGGAATGGAATGTTATCTGGGCCAAACATGGTACTATTATTGTCTCAATTAATGAAGCCAAAAAAAGGCCCGCGTCAAAGTCTACTCAGTCCGAAATCAAGCTCTTCTAATAAACTCTTTCTTTCCTATATCATCTCAATTCTTAACTATATATATATGTACAGAGAGAGAGAGAGAGAGATAGAGAGAGAGAGATAGAGAGAGAGTTTAGCTCAGGATAAACTTTATAGGAATCTAATTTTAGTCAAATTTTTCTTTCCTATATCATCTCAATTCTAAACTATATATATATATATAGTTTCGGACTGAGTTAGCCACACTAACCCATCCTTTCTCAGACTTTCCCCCTACTCTGTCCTATCCAGAAGGGGTTGATTCATTATTTTTTGTTCTTTTTGTAACTAGGGGGTGGAATGTTATCCAGGCCAAACATGGTACTGTTTTTGTCTCAATTTAATGAAGCCAAAAAAAGGCTCGCGTCAAAGTCGACTCAGTCCGAAATCAAGCTCTTTTAGTCAACTCTTTCTTTCCTATATCATCTCAATTCTAAACTATAAATAAATAAATAAATATATATATATATATAGAGAGAGAGAGAGAGAATTTAGCTCAGGATAAACTTTACAGGAATCTAATTTCAGTCAATTTTTTCTTTCCTATATCATCTCAATTCTAAACTATATATATATAGTTTCGGACTAAGTTAGCCACACTAACCCTTCCTTTCTCAGACTTTCCCTCTCCTCCGTCCTATCAGGGAGGGGTTGACTCATTATGTTTTGGTCTTTCTGTAACTAGGGGAATGGAATGTTATGCAGGCCAAACATGGTACTGTTGTTGTCTCAATTAATGAAGCCAAAAAAAGGCTAGCGTTAAAGTTGACTCAGTCCGAAATCAAGCTCTTTCAGTCAACTCCTT
>JAOTAY010021591.1:0-10421 GCA_025629805.1 Erythroxylum baracoense | reverse complement strand
AAAGAACAACAATGGAAATCAAACTAAATGAAAACATGCAAAATGAATCCTAAACTACAACAATAATCAATAATTATACAAGAAAACACATGCCAATTACTTACAAAAACATAGCCTAATGCACAACTACCAACTGCTAAAAATTGCCTTAATCATATTGTGGACATGCAAAGTTACATGTAAAGACATTTATTTTGTTGCTTTTAATTACCTTTTGTTCTGGATGGAAATTGTTATGAAAAGTACTATAATACTTTGCTACAAAGCTTTAGCATCTTTTCAAGTGACCGTCATTCATTTTACATAAAGGAAAAGATTACAATGGTGGACTCATAATCTAAAGTTCTTCATTTGCGAGTTTATTGTATTTCAAGTTTGTTATACCCTTATTAATGGCCTTAGAGAAGTTTTAAATTGACTGATTGGTAGATTAAAATTGAAAATCATAGCCTAAAATACTTTTGGACATAAGTTTAAGATAAGAAGAATAAGCTAAGACTCTTAACAAAGAGGACATGTTGAAGAATTATAACAATGATATTCTTGAAATTAAGTACTTAAAATTTCAAAAAAAAAAGGTTATGTTAAAGAAAAATCTTAGAAAAAGGAGTAAATAGTTAGGAGAATATTAAAGAAAATGTTCCTTATTTTTCTTTTACTTATGACACAAAAGCACTAGTTCTCCTAAATTTGTTAATATATCTTACTTAATGATATTTCTAAGACAAAAAAGTGTTAAGTCACTAACGGCACCTAGGGGGAGAGAATTGGGTGTTTTAAAAAATTCAATATCTTTTCTAATTAATGTGCTTAATTAACAACAATTAATGTAAATGAAGAAGAGGAAATTGTTTATTATATATCAATTAAAAAATTGAACAATAAACTAAAAAGGATAAGGAAGAGAGAACATAGACTAATTTATAGTAGTTCAACAAATAACCCTTGCCTACCTTCACTCCCAAAACTCTTCTAAGAATTCCATTATACTTCTTCTTTCATGATGAAGAATAACCTTTGTACAATCTTTCTTTGTGAAAAGGAACTCTTCTTAGAATCTTCTTCTAAAGTGAAGAAAAATCTCAATCTTATTTGAAACCTTCCTAAGTACAATAATATATTCGGTAAACCAAATATTACAATTTAAAGTTCCAAACTTATTCACTTAATAACTTCAAAATGGCCCGTTCATGTAAATATGACAAAATGATGTTCAAATGATTGAAAAAAATCTTTGAATTGTGTATATACAACAACCCAAAACCTTTTTGATGTTAAAACCAATAAGAAATAAGAACCAGCTATTCCAGCAACTAGTCGACGAAGTGGAGCTAAGCTTTTTATGAAAGAAGGAGCTAAGATTTTTGGGAAAGGAGGTGGAAGTTCATATCAAACCACTCATATCATTACAACGGTAGAATAGTGGTAGTCTTCATCCCCTCTCTAGTTTAAATTGCTAAAATTTTAAACTCAGATAAGATGATCCATATCAAATGCCAATCTCACTTAATCTCGGGTGTTTTTTAACTTTCCATTATCTATGGTTCTAATTTTAATTTCGTGAGAAACTCTATATAGAAAGACCTGGAATCTGTAGGAAAAAAAATTCAAGATCCTTGGTTACTGATAGGAGATCTCAATTGCATACTAAATGCTAATAAAGTAGAGGGTCAAAGAGTGAGCAAAAATAGCTTGGGAATAAAACTAAGCTATTTCATCAACAACATGGAAGTAACATATATGACCACCACATGTTCTTATTTCTCATTGAAAAAAAAAGCAATCAAGGACTTACTTTATAAGGAAAAAAATTAACAGAGCCTTAATCAACAAAGAATGGTTACTCAAATTCCCCTTAAGCTTTGCATAATATAGTCCTCCATTATGTTTAGATCAATAGAAGTTAAAGCTCTAACTACACTCTAACCTATCCAAACACCATTTAAATTTTATAACTTTATATTTTTTGTTAAAAGATTCATGGAATTGGTGAGAGAAACCATAAACACTCCAATCAAGGGTTGTAGGGCATTTCAACTAATGACTAAACTCAGGATTTTGAAGAATAAACTTAAGATGTCGAAGGAAAAGAGAATCCCATAAATTTAAGCATAAGTGAAGGCAACCAAGGCTTTGCTTAGAACTTGTTAAGAGGACCTTTATAAAAATCATCAAATATTAGGCTAAAATAACAAGAGCAACAGGCCCTCAACAAATACACACAAGCTCTACTAGCATATAACTCCTATCTAAGGCTGATGGTATGAATTTCCTAGCTGAAAGAGGGGGTATAACTGGATTCATTTTCAAAACCATTTTATTCCATAAAAATAAGAACAAAATTAATGTAGTCAGAGATGACCAAGGCAACGTTCAAGAGGACCAAAGCATACTCAAATCTATAACCTGTAATTGTATCAAAAAACTTATGGGTACTAGAGATTAATGCCAATCCTTAATTGAAGCAATGCATCAATACATCACACCTCAGATTAATCATCACACTTGCAAAATGCTAACTATAGAAGTTACAACAAAAAAATTGAAAATTACCTTATTCAGTCCAATGCCAGACAAAGCATCAGGGCTTGATGGCTTTAATGCAGCTTTCTTTTAGTATAATAAAAGCTTTTTAGGTAGTTGCGTAATTGATTGTGTGAAAGAATTCTTCAAAAATAGAAAATTGTTAAAAGAAATAAATAAAACATTTATATGCCTAATTCCTAAGAAGCAAGCCCTCAACAGCTTGCAAAAATATTGACCTATATCTTATTGTAACATAACATACAAAATCATTGGCAAAATTGTTGCATCCAGGCACAAAAAGGCCTAGTCCCTTTAATTAATTCTTTCCAGGGAGCATTCATCAGTGACAGAGATATTGGAGACAACCTCCTCCTAGCATAGGAACTATTTAAAGATTACACAATCAGTCCATCTATTAGGAGCATTGGACTAGCAGTTTATTCTCAATTCTATGGAACCATTTTGTATTTTCCAAGAAATTCATATCCTGGATTGAATCTTGTATCACAATTACCACCTTCTGTGCTCTAATTATTAGAGAACCAACATGTCTTTTCTATAATGTAAGAGGCATTGATAAATGCTTATTTGACTATAATCATACACGCACATTTAATGAGTTTTGCTTTTTATTTTACATTTTTGTAGTATTTTTGGTTCTTAATTTGCTTCAATTGCATTTGTAGGTAATAATTCCGTTCTTGGACCAAAAAGCAGAAAATTTTGGATAAAATCATGGCACGGAACTAAGACTTGAAGCAACTTAGACCTACATAACTATGTATAATGTCTATGTAAGTCTTTGTAAATGTGTGGAGTTCGAAGAATTTTGGTTTTGGTGGTATGTAGTTGCAAGCCCGTGTATAAACACGACCATATATATTACCCAAGTAAGTTTTTGTGCCTACTTGAAATTACAAATTTAGGCATTTTTTAGATACACAGTCACATATATGCCAATGTATGTTGACCATACATATCCCAAAAGTACTAGTTTTTATTATAAAAAGACGTGACAGAAGGAAAAACTAAAAAAGAGAAAATATTTAGAGAGTTTTGAGTCATAAGACACATAGAGAGACGACAATTCTAATCAAAGGATAAGGAAAATAAGAAGATAACATCGAGAGGCTTGATAAAGGGCTTTAACCAATCTAACTGATGCAAATTTGCAAAAAGATTCATTAGAAGAAAAAGGGAGATTTAGAATTATGATTTCTTTATTTTCTAGTTATTCTTTTGCATATTTGTTATTGATTTCGTTTTTTATGGATAGGAACTAAACTTGTTTAGTGTCTAGGTGTGATAAACCCTAGGTTATAACAAGAATATGATTTGATCTTTTATTTGATGCAATTTTATTGATTGATTTACTACAAGTTAATTATGCATTTTATTCTTGTTTAATATATCTAGGGTATTAGTGCATAATTTGATTTCATATGATTAACATTGATAAATCCTCTTATATAAATAGATATACTATAAATGGAAGGAATTGCATACAAGCCTAAAGGTAGGTAGACATAAATCCCTAGATTAAAGTCAAACCTAATAGTGAAATTCAAAAATCGATAATGCAATCCTAGCGGTTTTAATTAGAAAGATTTATGTTAATCAACTATTGGATTAGTTGTTAGTAGTCTTAAGAAAAATATTAACATAAGATAGGAATTTTCACAGTCCAATAACCATTAATATATTTTCATGAAAAGGGTTAGTATTTAAGAAATCTTAGGAGGATTCATTACCTAGGAACTCTTATTTGGTATTGAATTTCTCAATATTCTCCTTGTTTTGTGTTTGTTATTGTTTTAAATATTACTTTGGTTATTTGATTTAGTTTTTAATCAAATCCACAATCTGAATCAATGGTTAGATAATAGAAAATGGATAATTACAAATAATTACAACCCTTGTGGGATCGAACCATAATTACCTATGCTAGCTAATGCTACATTATGTACCTACCGTTTTTAATAATGATAATTTCTTATAACCGTAGAAATTCATCATCTGAGTTTTTGGTGTCACTGCTAGAGACTATTAACATTAAGAAAGCCTAGATTTTATTAATTTAGGCAATTTTCATTTATTTTATTTTATTTTTGTTTTAAATTTATTTTATTTTATTGACTTGTTAGTTTTCTTTTTTTCTCACATATTTTGACTTTTGGTAAGTTTATGATAGGAGCAATCTAGTGAGCTTAGTATGCAAAGATCCAAAAATGAAGAGAACAACATGTAAAAATCTCCATAGGACACAATTGAGAGAGTTCAAGCTAGATTGAAAAATAGAAAACTTGGGAGGTCAAGTTAATATTGAGGAATCACACAACATGGCACACTAACTAAGGAAATTGTTTAGCTAAGTTAAATCAGACTTGATTGAAGCAGTCTCTAATATTGTTAGACTGGCTATAAACATCAATAATTTTGAGATCAATTCAATTATCATTCAGATGGTGTAGTAGTCTTTCCAATTTGACGGATCCAAAATATGCCAAAAAGCATACCAGTTATGAGATGGCGACTAATGGATCTTTTTTTGAAGATAGTGTCTATATTACCTACCAATGGAAGTAATTATTGAAATCTCAAAGAAAAAGATGGATACCTACAGGTAAGAAGTTCTTAAAAGGAGATTATGGGGAGGTTATAAGTTTGGATGAACAAGCTGGTTATGAGGGCACTCAAAAAGAATCTAATCAAGCGATTATGCAAGAGGCCAACATATAATCAGTGAGCAATGCATAAGCGGCAACTTCTCTCTCTGTGAAAGCTAAGTTTCAAATGGATACCCCAGCTAAGAATGGAGAAAAGAAAGAGGAATTAGAACTGTTAAACTCCCCTGCCAGGCTAAACTGAATTGAATCACTTGAAACCTCCTCCTTTCCTACAATAAAATATGATCTGGAAACTTCTTTTGAGACTATGGTTATAAGGAGAGCAAGTAGGAGTAGAAAGAAAGGCTCCAAATCAATTACTTCTTCTTAATGACTTGGTTTATATGGAATGTTATAGGTATTAACTTCTATAAGAAGCTTTTAGCTTTAAAGGGTTTTGTCCATCAAGAAAACCATGTTTAATTGCTCTTTTAGAAACTAAGATTAGAGTAAATAATATTATAAAGCTAAATAAATTAGGTAGTAGTTGGAAATTCATTACTAATCACCAAAAGCATGTTTTGGGAAGAATAATTATTGGTTTTAATCTAGAAATTATGGAGGTAGATGTCTTAGAAGTGGAAATGCAAGTAATGCACATGCAATTGCATTTTAAAGTAGAGGATGTGTTTATTTTCTCCTCTATCATATATGGCTCTAATTATACCTTCTAATGGAAGGAGCAGTGGAAAAATTTGATGGATTTCCAAAATATAGTGGTTAGCCCCTACATTATTAGCAAAGATTTTAATTTTACGTCATATAGGATTAAAGATGAAGGGAATGATCTCCTAAGGAATTTTATGTTAGATTTCAAGGATTGTGTGGAGACAATAGGCCTAACTGATCTTAAATATTAAGGTCACATGTTTACTTGGAATAATAAAAAAGCTACAAACTGGTCTATAAGGAAAAAGTTGGATCAGGTGCTAGTTAATCAAAGTTGGTTACTTCAGTTTCCTATAAGCTTGGCCTCCTTTCTAGATCCTCTCTTCTTTGACCACTCTCTTGCTAGGATAGAGGGTATGTTTCTTAAAAAATTTCCTTTCAAATTTAACAATTTTTTGGCAGATATGGAAGGCTTGCAAGAGGATTTATTAAATGATCTAAGAGTGATCTTTATATAATTTAAGGGAAACTTTCAAATAACCCTGGGGACCCTTAATTTTTTATCACTAGAGAAAGAGAAACAGACCTACTATCTCTCGACTATTTAGAATTATGAAAGTTTGATAAAACAAATAGCAAGGGATAAATGGCTGCAGGAAGCTGATGAATGCTCTAAATTCTTCTTCAACTTATTAGCGTGGAGAATGAACAATAATAGAATTTCTTTCATCCAAATTGAAGATGGGAAAGCTACTAAAGCATCATATCAAATTTTCAAAGAGGTAGGGAAATATTTTAGTAGATTTTATGGTCAATCTACTAGGATTTCAGTCACCTTGCACTTCTTAAACTCTTTCATTTTGAAGAAACTATCTCAAGAATAGGCTCTTAATTTAATCAAGCCTATCCAAAATGAAGAGATTGAAGAAGATTTCTACCAAAGGTCTAATAGCTCTAGGTCTTGATGGCCCAAATGGGATTTTCTTTCAGAAAGCTTGGGTGAGATTGGAAGGATGGTTAAAAAAGTTGTGAGTGAATTCTTCTCTACTAGTGTGTTGTTAAAGGAGATTAATAAAACCTTCCTTTACTTAATTCCTAAGATAAGTAACCCGAATTCCTTTAAAGAGTTTATGCCTATTGCTTGTTCTAATTTTCTTTATAAAGTGATCTTTAAAATTATAGCAAATAGGCTTAAGAAAGAACGTTGGTTAGTAATAACCAAAATGCATTCATGCAAGGAAGGATGATAGGGGAAAGCATATCCATTGTTAAAGAGCTTATTAAGGGGTACCAAAGGAGCAATTCTCCACCAAATTGTGTTTTTAAAATTGACTTTAAGAAGGCCTATGATTGTGTGGAATGGAGGTTTCTTCTTATGGTGTTGGAGGTGATTGTATTCCCTTCTATATTCACTAAATGGATAGAGGCATGTATAACGACCTCTTCCTCTTCATGAATGGTGTACCAACTACATTATTCAAAGGAGTGAAAGGTCTTTGACAAGGTGATCCTATGCCTCCCTATTTGTTCATCATTGATATGGAGGTTTTAACTTTATTATTAAAGCATACTATGGAGAAGGAAAAAGGATTCAAGTTTCATAGTAAATGTAAGAAGTTATCTCTAATCAATCTTTGTTTTGCTGACGATTTGCTACTTTTCAAAAGCCACATCCAACTTCTATTAAGATTTGGAGGTCCTATATAAAGCATTTTGGAGAAATGTTAGTTTTATAAATTAACCTAGAAAAAAGTCATTTTGTTTTGGCTAATAGTGCAGATGGAGTAGAAGCTGAGATAACTGTAATACATTTGATGGAAAGGAAACAATATCCTTTGCGTTATCTAACACTACCTATCACTACAAGAAGGATTCATTTCTCTGAATGGTACCCTTTAACGGAAAGAATGCCTAGAGATTAAACCATTGGATAAATAGGTTCTTATCCTTTAGGGGAAGACTTCAACTAATTAAATCAATGCTGAATTCCTTGCAATTTTATTAGTCTTGCTAGTATTTTTCTAGCTAAAGTAGTCGTAAAGACAATTAAAACCTTATGTAGGAGGTTCATAAGAGAAAAGCATAACTCTAAAGGAAGGTTAATAAAAGTCAGATGGGATGAGATTTGAAAGTCCAAGAAGGTGGGGGCCTAAGGATAATCCATATTGCCACTACCAATAAGGCATTGATGTTGAAAAATATCTGACATATTATGTGCAATAAAGATTTATTATCGACCAAGTAGCTTCACTCGTATATACTAAAAGGGAAATCATTGTGGTTCATTTCCCCTAAAGACTCTCAATCTTTTTTAATCAATAATTTGATGAAGCTCAAGGAAATTATAGAGTCGTGTGTGAAATGTAAAGTGGTAATGGAAAAGAAGCACATTTTTGGTTTAATAATTGGACGGTTCATAGTCTATTAATTCGATTTCCTATAACAGTTCAGTGTTGGATTCATCTTCCCCTTAATGCTAAAGTTTATGTAGTCGTTACTAATAACACGTGGATAGATTTCCAGACCAGGTGATTCACCTCACCCCCTATTATTCCCCAAATTGTAGGACTAAGGACAAATACCCTTGATTAAACCAACCCCTAAATTCCTTTTCTAACAAGGCATATAGGGACTGGCTAAATAGGGACAATCCAAGGAATGGCTAAATAGGGAAAATCCAACTCTATTGATTGGTAGCCTGAAGTGTGGCATAAGTCCTTAAGACCCAACTCCTCTTGCTTACTATGGTTAGCAATATTGAATAAAACGGCCACCATGGATTGAATATGATTTCTAAATCTGGACAACACATGTGTTCTATATAGGAATGAAAGACAAACTAGGGACCACCTTTTTTCCAATGCCTTTTATAGAGAGCATATGTGATAGTTGTGATTTGTATTATGTTTTATGGTTAGATTTGATAAGTATTTTAATGTCATTTCAAGTGTTTAATATGCATTGAGGGTTTAATTAGGTTAGTTTTTGTGTTTAAGTGTTTTTATAGGTTAGTTTGAATCTTTGAGCTTAAATTGTATATTTTTAGGTACATTGATGTGTGTGCTAGTGCTGCAGGGTAAACAGGGAAGAACAAGAAGAGTTAAAGAGTTTTTGGGCTAAAAAGCATAGGCCACGATTATGCACACAGGCCATGATTGTGACAGAAAAGGAAGAACCAGAAGCAGCCAGGCCATGATCGTGCACACAGGCCATGATTGTGCACGCAGGCCACGATCGTGACAGAGAGTGCCAATTCAGGCCACAATCGCGTACTATGTCAGGCTGACAGAAAAACTCAAGTTTTAGACAATTTTTTGGACCGTTTCGACCTTAACTTTCACCTAGAGCCTCAAAGATATAAATAGAATATGATGTGATAGCCTGTAGAGGAGAAGAGAGAGAGCCAAGAGTTTAATGAAAAAGTTTCCGTTCTGCCAATTCTGAGAGAAAACCTAGGGTGACACCAAGAGATTGAGGAAGGAGACAAATGAAGAGAGACACGGTGAAGAGCTTGACGCGAAGTAATTCCCGAAACAGGAGGTTTTCTACTGTCACTATCTCGAATTCCATTCCCTATAGTATTTTCATTATTTCAATTTTATTCATGCATAGAATTGAAATAGGTGTTGAGATTTGTTTGGTTGAATGTTGAGTTGATGTCTAAACTCACCTCTGGATTTGATTCTTGATGATTAATGAAGTTTATTCGATTGTGTTTTTTATTGATTGGATTGTGATTTAAGTCCTGTTCTTAATAACTTGGCGATAGATTGAGAGGGTGAGCTAAGCAAAAATAATCAATTTGGGCTAACGAGAGTTGGGTGAATTGATAGGTAAAGGATTAAATCAAACTGGTAGAATTTTGTAACAAGAGATCAAGCATAGGTTCCCGGTAGGTTAGTAGATAACTTTAGATCTAATTTAGTTTTTGGGTCGATTGCGAATCAAGAGATCGAAATTCCTATAAATTAAATTAGGGTTTATCAATTAGGATTAAGAATTATAACTCGAGAGAGACTAATTCACCCTAGGAACGTCGAGTCAATAATTGCATAATTGGTTGAGTTTCTTTAATTTCGAATTAAAATCCCATTTCTCTCACTTGGTGATTTCTAGGTTGATTTTGGATTTGGTTGTGTGATTGCTTTTTTATTACTTTTAGCACTTTCAATTCTCATATCCCATTACCAATTGATTTACTTTTCTCTATTAGTTGTTAGGTTTGTGACTTAGTTTCCATTAGACTTAGGACTAGTTCCCTTCCTTATGGGATCGACACCTTAGGTACTACGCAAATGACCCGTGCACTTGCGGTAATTACCAAGGTTAAAAGTATTGAAACTTAGAGCATGTAACCTTGAGCGAACAAGTTTTTTGGTGCCGTTACTGGGGAAGGCAATTTAGTTCTTTAGTCTAAGGCTTTTCCAATAACTTTTTTTTAAAGAACGTGTAACCTTGAGCAAACAAGTTTTTTGGGGCCATTGTCAGGGAAGGAAATTTAGTTCTTTAGTGCTTTTCCATTAACTTTTTTTATTAAAAAAATTTGGGGCATAAAGTAAAGACACATCGAGACATCTTAGAATGGGATATCTGAAGAGTTGAATGTTGAACAATGATGGA
>JAOTAY010021590.1:0-10422 GCA_025629805.1 Erythroxylum baracoense | reverse complement strand
CATGTCACACTCTAAAGTCCTTACTTAGTTTCTTTCCAATACAATTCCAATTTCTACTCCAATTTCTCCCCAAATTTTCAATGGCTCAAATTAATAATTCCCCAACTCATTTATCTTAATTTTCAGTGCCATTGAACAGTCATGTTTGCTATCGATAAACAATCAGTATGCCATTTGGCATTTTTCCTAGTCCAGAAATTTCCCCGAAATTGCCAGAAAACAATTTCTAAAATTCTCCAAAAATCGGAAAATCAAAATGACCCTCTCCAAAATAATTTTTCATACACACACATCATATTTTTATTTTATTACCATTATTAACAAATACACCGGGAAATGTCATGAATGCATGTACAATCATTTACATGTGCAAAATTCACTATTCACTTGTATGCGTATGTATGAACGTGTCAAGACAATTCTAAACGCCCATGGACCACTCAAAATTACTATTATATCCTTCCTATCGATGATGGGATGTTACACAGCCTCTCTGAACAGCTTCTTTTTTCACCATCAACAGTCAACAAGTCATCAAATGATGCTGGTCCTTTAACATGTATGAGTAATAACCTTAGGTAATACCTTTCTCCTTCTCTAGGGTCAACAATAACCAATCTTCCTATAACTTTTCTTCGACTTCTCTGTGGCCATGTTTTTTTTTTCGATTCCAAACAAAATATTCTGAAAAATCTTTATATAAACATTTCATCTCTTTTCCCTTTTTATTTGTCAAATTCATCTTAAAAAATTCAGTGAGCATTGTTTTTGAGAAGTCAAATTTTCTTAACAAATGGAAAAGATCTGCATTTCTATCAAAGGAAATCAATTGATGATCTGGGAGATGAACTTGCAGTATATAAACTAATGGATTAATCTCAGCTAGGCAAAATTCATATATATGCCATAAATCTTCAGGAGGTGAAATCCAATGGCCTTCTTGGAAATTACTTATTTCATCACTATCAGTTGTGCTCTGTTGATCGACAATGCTAAAGTTTACAAGGTCATGGCCCTTAAAAACATATTTGTATTAGTATTTGACAAGCTTCACAGTTGAACATATTTCTACGTTTATGTGACAATCAATTAGCATCAAAAGATGTGAATTGTGAGGAACCACCCACCTGTTATCAATCTCATGTCTACAAATTTTAGCTTTCCTACCATCATCTCTTCGTCTATAACATGGATAGTTGTCCTCACCATGAACAGTATAAAGAGCAAAATTCTTGGGATAATGATTTTTGCATGCACCATTTCTCATGCAAGGGTAATCTTTATTCATAAAACCATAAGGACCATGAATCATATATTTAATGACAAGAGAATATAATCTCGAATTTTCATCAGGATATGATATTTTAGTGGATATGATTCGATCTTAGGAATCTAGATTTAACAATTTAGAATGTCGCTTAAGTATTAGTAATAAATGCGCATGAGGGAATCCACACTTTTGAAATTCTATAACATAAATAAATGCGGCCACATCTCCAAAGATTTGTTTTTTCGATCAACTCATTCTTGAGAATTTCAAATTTAGCTCTAAATACTCTAGCCAATAAATCTAGTCTATCTCGTGGTTTTTTATGAAATTTCAGATTGTCTTATATATTTCTCCACAAAGGGTTGCAAGTCATGGTTAGAAAAATATTAGGTTTACCATATTTTTGTACCAAAGCTATTGCATCAAGATAACGTCGTTTCATGTCCCTTAGACCATCGATAAATGAAGCTGGGAGTATAACTCGACGAACAATTCTTGAACCTTCTGTTTGACCAACACTAACGCTATCCAAAACACCTTGTCATGTTTCTATCCATATCTCATTTTGTCTTTTTCTATGGAAATCAAGTCGAGATGTTGCAATCTTTATATAAGTGCCCACAATAAATTATTGAAGCAATCTGAAGCTATGGAGTAGCATAGATTCATCATTTTCTCTCATTTGGAGCCGATAACAATAATATTCTCTAGCGGAAACAAAACCATCTTCGCAGTATGCTTCATCCGCAGCTAGTAGCAAAGAAGGTGAATTTGATAAATAAAATAGTGGAAAGAAACTTGCCTATGTTTTCCACAGCAAACAATTGAGATGCATCAGTAAAAGAGTTCATATGAACATCAATTCCCTCATTAAAAACATTGCTCCTGTTTGTCTTTGAAATTAATTGTTTAATTCCATGATGCCATCCAAATTTACCACGAGGAAATAACAGAGGATATTGAAGAGGGTCATAACATGCATAATAAGATTGAATTCTATAACTTGTACCTGAGTGAGCATAGACTTAGATGTGAGGACATTTATCAATGTGTTCATCATCAATCTCAGTCCATATAGCAGCCACTTGTGATACAGTAGGAAGATTATAAACATGTTGATCAAGGCAAGGATAACACTTTAGGATTATTGCATGATTCTCAAGTGATGGAATCTCCCTAAGACTTCAAAAGAATTTTGCATAAGGATTATCTTTTAGAATTGCCATAATCAGTTTTAATGTATTCTCATAAAGTTTATCACAAGAGTTCGTCCTTCTTTTTAGTTCCTCATCAGTATCAAAGAAATAGAGTTGGATTCTAGATACCTTATCAGATGTCGAAACTAAACTGTCAAGGAAATGATAAACTTGACCTTGAACACAAAATGTATAAACCCCTTTCTTGTTTTTTATTAGTTCTCGATCATACCTAGCTCCATAGGAAGTAAAAGCTAGGTTATTACTATATGTACGGACGTTCTTTTGAAAATGGTTTGTTTCTTCATCATTGTCAATAAATAATTGTTTCAAAGCATATGGCATTTGAGGGGTAATAATAAAAATCTGTCCTGATGAATAACATAACAATGGAGGTTCAAGATAAAATCTTTTCGCATGACAATGTTTATAATTTGGAACAAAACGAAATTGTTGAGCCTCAATAGGCAAATTCTGCAAGGATGCTAACTTTGACGAAGGATGACAGTTTATGCCTTAAAATATATAAAAAAGTTGTTGACTTTATGTAGTAATGATATTACAAATAGTAAAAATATAGGTAAAAAAATTTATACCTTGATCTTCAACACATATGACTGAGTTAGGTTAGATTGGAAAAGAAGATAGATTTGGATTATTTGAATTATGACATGTCACATTAGATGCTTGAAACGTTGATTTCGTATGAACAATTTCTTGTTGTTGGAAAGAAGAATGAGTTGGATCAACACGATTCATAATAAAGTATAGAGATCAATTTTGTAATAGTTGATCAGTTGATTGATGAATGTAGAGTTGGCTGCTGGAAGGTTCAGTATCAATAAAAGAATCTGAATGTTGATCACTAATTGCTTGATAAACTGCAGGCAAAGTAGTGCATCTGTTACAAATGTTGACTTACCAGATGATAGCATTCACGTATCAGATGAGTCCACAAATGCCACAATGTCAAGACCTAAGAGGACTACTTCAAAGCCGGCAAGATTTAAAGATTTCATTTGATTATTTGTATTTTAAGTAGTTACGTTTTATTTATTTTATTTTTCGTAGAGTCTTAGACTCCCTCAAGGGTTTTTCTTTTCGGTTCTTTTCCCTTGATAAGTTGGTTGAACCAATAGGGATAGTTCACTTTTAAAAGATAATGCACTTCACACTGAGGGATTATCGAATAAGAAAAAACTAATTCTCTAAACCTACTTTTCTTTCTTTGCATCTGCTCCTTACCTTCGCCGACTCCTTCTCATCGGCTACTATTTCTGATCTCAACATAGCTGTCACCAAACAGCATAGTGTTACCATCACGATAACAATTGGTGCTTTCATTGATGTTGACCTCAACCTCGGATAAGACTGCAGTCTCTAATGATGAATTGGTTGATGCCGTTAACAACTTAGCATTGGAAGTACAGGCAACTCGTGAAGATTATCAACAGGTTTCTGTTGAGTGTCAACATGTTTCTTAGCAAGTAGATCAACTGTTTGCAATATTGGAATCACAAGCCATTATTAATAATAAAAATCGTGGACTGGTTGGACAAAATCCTGTCAGGCAACATAGACAGCAGCGTGAAAACTCTGAAGTCTCCCATGATCGAGCTCCTAAATTGCATCTCGATGCACCTAAATTCAATGGCTCGGATCCGGCTAGTTGGATATTCAAGGTGCAGGGTTATTTTAATTTTTATCACACTGCTGATAATGATCGTTTGAGTTTAGTTGCATGTTATTTGAATCACCTACTGCTGATTGGTTTCGATACCAATACCAAAATAACTGTCTGGGCACTTGGAATGAATTTTTGGAGTCAGTTCGGCAAAGGTTTGATCCAGACCATTATAAGGATTATTTGGGTTTACTGTTTAAACTACACCAAAAGACAACAGTTATAAAATATCAGTCGGAGTTCGAAAAACTCCTTAACAAGGTGCACGATGTGCCAGAAGCTGCTTTGATTTCTCTATATAAATCTGGCCTTAAACCGCCAATTGAACATGAAGTCAATTTGAGAAATCCAACTTCATTGTCCCAGACATTTGCAATATCGACAGAAATTGCGGCCAATTATAATGACACTATAGCAGCTATCACCACTTCTTGTAGGAATTAGAATCCTGGGTCCACTCATTTTCAGCAAAATCCTACTGCCCTTGGCGCAACAACTCAATCTTCGACTCTAAGCCAGCAAGTGTGACAGTCTCCATCGAGCGGTAACCAGGCATTACCACTTCGAAAATTATCTTGGGCGGAACGTGAGAAATGCACTAAGCAAGGGTTATGTTATAATTGTGATGAGAAGTTCTTTCCGGGACATAGGTGCAAGCATCAATTTTTGGCTTTGTTGGGGACTGATGATGTTGAGGACGACGAACCTGATGCTTCCCTTGATGTGGAGGACACAGCAGTGGTGGCTGGCAATGTGTCCAGTATACACACTTTATCCGGAGCTCCAAGTCCAAAATCTCTACGGCTTCTGGGGACGTTACATGGAGCAGCCGTTATGGTGTTGATCGACGGCGGGTCGACACATAACTTTGTTCATCCTAGTATGGCAAAACGTCTCCACTTACAATTACAGCAAATTCTGACATTCAGAGTATACGTGGGAAACGGTGACTGTTTAAGTTGTACACACAAGTGTGAATCTGCTGCTTTAATATTGCAAGGGTTTGAATTTCTCCTTAATTTATATGTGTTGGATATTCATGGGCCTAATGTGGTGTTAGGTGTCCAATGGTTACAAAACTTGGGAAAAGTTTCCCATGATTATGCAGCTATGACAATGGAGTTTATTTGGCTCAATAAACTCGTGCTACTTCAATGTAATAAACAGTGTCCCAAACAAATTAGTTTTAATGCATTACAGGCTTTGCATGGTACACATGGCGTGCTTGAATTTTATGAAGTGTTGGCACTACCAAATTCTTCTGATGTGTCCTTGTCTAATGAGGTGGAATTTCCTAAGGATCTTGCTCCACCCATCCGCCAGGTTTTATATCGTCATATGAGAGTTTTTCAAATGCCAGTGGGATTACCACCATCCAGGTTTTGTGCTCACAGAGTCCATCTTCAACCGGGTACTCATCCAGTTAATGTACGGCCCTACCGTTACCCATACTACCAAAAAGTGGAGATAGAGAAGCAAATTAAAGACATGCTAGAACAGGGTATCATCCAATATAGTCGGAGTCCATTTTCATCCTCGGTATTGTTGGTAAAAAAGAAGGATGGATCTTTCCGCTTTTATGTGGACTATAGGGCCTTAAACGCCATCACTGTCCCTGATAAATTTCCTATTCCCACAGCGGATGAGTTATTCGATGAATTGGGAGCCGCCAGATTTTTTACAAAATTGGATCTTTGTTTGGGGTATCATCAAATCAGGATGAATGCAGCAGATATTTATAAAATGGCTTTTCACACACACGACGGCCATTTTGAATTTTTGGTCATGCCATTTGGGTTGACTAATGCGCCATCAACATTCCAGGCTGCCATGAATAAACTCTTTGCTCCCCACTTTCGAAGATTTGTGATAGTATTTTTTGACAATATTCTCGTCTACAGTAGCACAATGGAGTTACACGCTAGGCATCTTGATCAAGCTTTGGATCTTCTAGCCAAAAATTCATTTTTTGATAAAATCTCCAAATTTACTTTTGCTCGTCCATCTGTGGAGTATTTAGGCCACATAATTGAGGAAGGGAACTTGAAGGCTGACCCTTTGAAGTTAAGTGCAATGACCGACTGGCCACAACCTAAGACCCTTAAACAACTGCGAGGGTCCCTGGGTTTAACTGGCTATTATAGGCGTTTTATTCGGAATTATACGATGTTGGCTGCACCCCTTACTGACCTTCTCAAACGGGATGCATTCAAATGGTCATCGTCCGCTGATGAGTCTTTCAAACTATTAAAATCTACAATGGTCTCAGCCCCAGTATTACGACTACCTGATTTTAGTGTGCAATTTATAGTTGAAATTGATGCCTCAAATCACGGGGTGGGTGTCGTTCTTTTACAAGTCGATCATCCAGTGGCTTTTTTCAGCAAAAAGTTAGGTGTAAAGCAACGTGCTACCTTCGTATATCACAAAGAACTCTATGCGATTGTCGAGGCAGTGCAAAAGTGGCGCTAATATTTATTGGGCAGGGAGTTTGTCATTCGAACTGACCAAAAAAGTTTGAAAGAGCTCTTATTTCAAGTGATTCAAACTCCTGAGCAACAGTTATACATCAGAAAATTAACGGGGTTCAAGTTTCATATAGACTATAAGAAAGGCTCCACAAATATGGTGGCAGACGCTTTGTCTAGGCGTGATTATGTGGATGATGATTGTCGTTTACTAACTATCTTTGCACAGCCTTTGCCGTCCTTGTTGGAATGAATCCGCGAGGAAAATGCCACTTCACCAGATTTGCAATTGTTGCATAAGTTAGCTACTGAAGGGTCACTACCTTCTCCATTTTTAATTGTTAATGACATGGTGTACTACCAACATCGACTGTGCATTAGTAAGTCTTCTTCATTGAAATCAGAAATATTGCATGAGTTCCACTCATCACCCTCTGCAGGTCACCCTGGTTTTGACCGAACATTTAAAAGGGTAGCCGCTTCTTTTTATTGGCTGGGTATGAGACGCGATGTGCATCGATTTGTGAAAGCCTGCCATACTTGTCAAGTGACAAAGTATAGCACTCAACGACCTAATGGTTTGCTACAGCCACTACCTATTCTAAGTCGAGTATGGGACGAGATCTCCATGGACTTCATCACTTGTTTACCTCTCTCTCGGGGTTTTACAACAATACTTGTGGTGGTTGATCGTTTGTCAAAATATGCTCATTTCGGTGCACTTCCAAGATCGTATGATGCGCATAGGGTGGCATCCTTATTTATTGACATTGTGGTGAAACACCACGGGTTTCCTTTTAAAATATTGACAGATAGAGACACCATTTTTATGAGTGTTTTTTGGGAGGAGCTATTCAAGTTTAGTGGCACAAAGTTGACGAGAAGTACCGCCTATCACCCACAGACGGACGGCCAGACGGAAGTCATAAATAGGGGACCTGAGTAATACCTTCGCGCCTTTACTTATGATCATCCATCTCGTTGGTCGGTCTTCCTTCCCTGGGCGGAGCTAGCACTAAACTCGAGCCACAATGCGAGCATTGGTATGACTCCATTTCGTGCACTTTATGGCAGAGATCCACCTTCCCTTTTTCCTTACATAGCAGGTACTACTAATAATCAAGCAGCTGAGGAATTATTATTGGAGCGCACTGAAATTATTAAGCAATTGACAGCTAACTTGCAAAAGGCGCAGCATCGAATGAAGCAACAAGCTGACCGACATCGGTCTAATATTCACTTTGAAGTTGGTGATTGGGTTCTATTGAAATTGCAACCTTTTCGCCAGCACTCTCTTGCCAAGCCTCTATCTACTAAATTGGAACGCCGATTTTATGGACCTTTTGAGGTGGTTGAGAGAATTGGTGAAGTCGCATATCGTTTGAAGCTCCCGAAAAAATCTCTCATTCACGATGTTTTTCACATTTCTTTATTGCGACCTTACATCCAATCTAGCAATGCAGTACCACAAACGACCTGGCCCCAAGAATTTATTTCCAGTCATCCCTTGTCTGTTCTGACGACGGCTCATAGGGAGAGAATTGTCCTAGTAAATGGGAAGCCTCAACACCAATGGCTGGTCTCATGGTCGGATGGGAGTTTGGATGATGCCACTTGGGAACCAAGAGATCATTTGCGCCAATTTTATCCTACATTGCGCCTTGAGGACAAGGCTATTGTCCAAGAGGGAAGGGATGTTACAAACGTTGACTTACTAGATGATAGCATTCACGTACCAGATGAGTCCATAAATGCCACAATGTCAAGACCCAAGAGGACTACTTCAAAGCCGGCAAGATTTAAGGATTTCATTTGATTATTTGTATTTTAAGTAGTTACGTTTTATTTATTTTATTTTTCATGGAGTCTTAGACTCCCTTAAGGGTTTTTCTTTTCAGTTCTTTTCCCTTGATGAGTTGGTTGAACTGATAGGGATAGTTCACTTTTAAAAGATAATGTACTTCACACTGAGGGATTATCGAATAAGAAAAAACTAATTCTCTAAACCTACTTTTCTTTATTTGCATCTGCTCCTTACCTTCGCCGACCCTTTCTCATTGGTTGCTATTTTTGATCTCAACATAGCTGTCACCAAACAACATAGTGTTACCATCACGGTAACGGCATCTCTTTTTTACAGCACGTGTTTCTCTTAATCGTTGTAAAAATTCTCGCTTTTCATTTTCTGGCATTTCAGCGTACCTTTGACGTCTCTTGGCATTTCTATCCATATCTGAAGTTAGACAATATTTACGTTCTTCATATATCGATATGTAATATCATTTAAAAAATTTTAAATATTGCCGCCATAAATATGTGAGAATTATATATATAAATCTATACTATTTATATTATTAAATATAATTTATTAATAATATTAAATAAGATAAGATATATATATATATATATATATATGTATTATAAAAATTATTTAACGATGCTCAGGTACATTAATAAACGATGACTAGAATTTTAAAATGTCTAAAAATAGCATCATTAAAAAATGAAGAAATAATCTCATTTTTATCGATGAATATAAGAGAATGCATTTAACAAAACGTAAATTTAATAAAGAATTTATCATGAATCGATAATATTTACTATATTCGTTAATATAACAAAATACATGTAAGAAACCATATGTTTCAAAAAGCAACTTAATCATACATTTAACAAAAAAAAGTAAATAAAGAAAAAAAAACAATCATCATATTAATGAGGAACAAATATAAACAAATTATATGTATATATATATATTATTTTTTTTGACAAAATTAGACATACCTGATTAGTAAATGTGATTGAAAAAATTAAAGGAGAAATGTGATTAGGAAAAACAATTCTAGGAAATGAAATGTCTAGAAAATTAAGAGCGGATATGTCGTAACAGTTATGCAAATGAAAACTACTTTAACTTGTTTATCATGTATTTTGGACAGACATAACAAGCACAAACATAAATCCGATAATTCGATTTAATGTTAGAAAAAATCGTCATGATTAATCATAAGTAGGTGACTAAAAACTTTTTATTGTTATAATTTATGAAAATAAGTTTTTTTAATTAAATAATTTTTCATATTTGAGATATAAATGGACTAAGTAACATATGAAATCATAACTATGTATATTTATTAAAGCTTAATGAAATAAATAAGGGCGATTATCAATATATAATTAATAATCATAATAATTAAAATCAATTTTTAATTAAATTAACCTAATATTAAAAGACACGATTATGACTTTTTAATATATAAAGTAATAGTTAACAAGAATTTTGAAGGTAAAGTTTGAATTTGTATACGATTACAGTCACAAAAGAAATAGATAGAAAGGAAAAAATATTTTAGAATAGTAAAAGTTGATCATTAAATTTACCAACCGCTGTGACTTATTGATCACAACCGTGAACGCTTTAATATAAATTAGTAAATAATAAGTAATAAGTCAAATAATTATAACTTTCTTAAAAACTCCACTTTCAGTTGACAGTTGAAATTTTTATATAACAGTTGACGAAAAAAAATTAAACAGTTGCTTTTTATAAACATCATCAGAATATTATTTTAAAAATCTAAAAATCAACACAATATAGTTTTAAAAATGTAATATCTGTTATGTAATTATATAAACATGAATATCATAGATGTGATTCGTGAGATGTTCGATTTGAATACAAAAGCTGATAACTGTTGGACCAATGGAAGTTGACAAATTAAATCCTTCTATGTTTTGATAATAATAAAATTTAAAGAATTGGTTAAGAAATTATTTCAGGTTAAATTGAAGTTGATGGAAGAC
>JAOTAY010021589.1:0-10423 GCA_025629805.1 Erythroxylum baracoense | reverse complement strand
CACTCTCTCTCTAACCTACGAAACCTACTCTCTCATTCTCTAAATTCCTTCATCTTCCACTAGATTCTTGGTATTTTCTTCATCTCTTTTCATTAATCTTACAATCCTTTACTCTTATCATGCATTAATCATTCCAAAATATAAGGATTTGAGTAAGCTTTTTCCTCTCTCTCTAAAAATGAATTCACCCCTCTCTTTCTTATTTTTGTAGGTTTTAATCTTCCAATGGCTCCAGAGAAGATGGCAACTTGGAAATCGACCGATGAATTGCGCCTTCAAGTCTCCAGTGAAAATTTGAGGATACTTATACTTTTGAATCGCATTGTACGTATATAGTTGCTATTTTATTCATATTTCTTCCATGTATTAAGAAAAAGAAATAAAAAATGAAAAAAATGTTGAAACAAAAAAGAAAAGAAAAAAAAGGAAGAATACTTGAGTAGCATTAATAAGTGCAAAGTATTAGCATAATTACATTTGTATATCTCGGAGTTATGTTTTGTTATCCCTTTTACCCGCTTTTTACTTTACGAATGCTTGTGTTAAACCCTTTACCCTCTTTACCCACCTTAACTCTTACCACATTACAACCTTAAACAAGTCCTTTTGATCTATTTATGAATGCAATCATTGTAGAGAAGAATTGGTGTATTATCAAGCCTATGATAGTGTAGTTTCCTATAGAAAGTTTGAGTGAGATACTAACCATCAAACACTTAAGAGAAATGAGTGAAACCATGAGGAAGATTCATTTTGCATCTATACTTATCTTTGAGTGATGGTGCAATTTGTTGAGTTTGCTTATGTAAACTAATCAAAAGTAGTCATTGTATATGTATTAACCTGATATCTGAGTTGGATAAAATTTATGGGATTGTATGCTTTAATCTTTGTGAAAATGAAGTGATGGAATTGATTGGTTGTATTTATTTTTCATGATTGGTTGTATTTATTTTGCATGAGGAAAAGCAAAGATTTAAGTGTGGGGAAGTTGATAGTTGTAAATTATTCTATGTTTTTCTAAGTAGTTGGCATGTATTTCTTACATAATATTTGATTAATGTTGTATTTTAGGATTCATTTTGTATGTTTTCGTTTAGTTTAATTCTCATTATTGTTCTTTCATGTTTGATGTTAATTTAGGTAAGAATTGATTATTTTTTATGAAGGAATGAAGATTGAGCAACTTGGAGATTGAGTTAGAGACCAAAGAGGAGAAGAGAAGAAGAAGGATTATACTGTAAGATCCCACAATCGTGGGAATCATGCCAATCCTCATAATCATGGGATGTTTTATCTGAGAAACTATGGGGGGTTCAATTAAACTTTAGGGTTTCTGGACTATGTAAGGTATTAAACCTCCATGGATGAAGGAGGATGAAAACCCTCTGTAGAGAAGAGCCTCCTTGAGTGAAAAATCAAAGTTTTGAGTCTTGAGAAAGGTGGAGATTTAAGGATTATTAAGAACAATTGAGAAAATAGCACATTAACATTAGAATTTCCATATTTTGGCAAAGAAGATAAGGAGTTTTCTTTATTCAATTTTCTGTTGTTTTATGTCTTCTAGTTATTGTAAGACGAAATACTTGAATGCTGGTGATGTTATAGAGACCATGACTGGCTGATTTGTTTTTTAAGGATTACTTTTGATCTATCTTGTTAAACTCATATTTTATTGAATTGAATGAAAGATGTCTTTCATGATTGTTGATTATATTCATATACCTTACAATAAATTGAGAGATTGAGTTGGGTTATTTGTGTAGGATTGTATAACAAGAGTTGACAACCTATAGATTTACATTCACCACGTTAATTACTTAGTTAGAAGAGAGATCTCAGCTAATTCAATTGATCACCCATAGGATAACTTAATAACTAGTTAAATTGGTGGAGTGATTGGTTAGATTGAGAGATTGATTAATCGACTTCATTTAATTTGATTAGGGATAATTAATTACACCTTGAGAGAGGGTAGTTAATTCAAGTGGACATCTTAGGTGAGACACAATTCAATTAATAAAATAGGAGGGAGACAAGATAGGGAGAAAGTGATCTCTAATCATTAAAACCTTGAATTCTAATTTTCTGCATTTTGGTATTATCAATTGCTCATTGTTAGTCATTTAATTTTAATTTAATTTTCCAGTTTATTTGCATTAAACAATTTCGTTTCTTAAACAAAGTGTAATCTGAATTAAGTGGTGTCTAGGCATCAATCCCTGTGGGATCGATATTCACTTTCTAACTACAAGTCACGTCTTGTATACTTACGATTTTTTAGTATAAAACGAGTAGGGTGTCTTGAAAATCAATCAACACCTTACTAGGTGTCCTAACTTTGAAGGGACACATGTCCTTATATGGGGTGACCTACATGGAAAATATAGGAGTGAGCCACTTGTCTTCTTATCATGCTGCCAAATGCCAATACATTAGTAATGCCAAATGTCACAACTCAATTAGGCCACTTGTCACTCAACCAGTGTTGCCAAATGTCATTCAAAGTATACTCTTAGTCATACTAATTTTCATATACCAACTTATCTTACCACTTGACAATTTTCCTAATCCAAATGTACATTTTAATATTTTCTAATGATGTTAATTAATTATAATTCACCAAGTATGATCCATTAAACCAAAATTCAAGTCATGCAATTCTCAATCATATCACAATTTTTAACACTTATCATACATGTACTTTCATGAACATGTAACATTCCAAATAGGGTACAATTTGAGGCCTTACACGCGTGGTATAACCTTATGCGTAAAAAATTGCCTACCAATATAAAGTCACATAACTATGCATGTATTTAAAATTAAAAATGTTAAAATTATAAACTTAATGTTTACAAGAATGTTCATCAAAGATTTTTTTAGTGAAGAATCGCATTATAGATAATTTTATTCTATATATTTTATTGTATTTCTAGTTTTTTGACAAAATTAAAAATATTAATTAAGTGTGTTTTTATTGTTAGTTTCATATTTTAATTAATTCATTTTATCTTAATATATTTTGTTTAAATCTTTGTCACTAATTAGTTTTGAATTTATCACAAATTTATGTGTTTTATTTAAGGAGTTTTAGAATAATTTGAATATTTAATTGAAGTTTAGATTTAGACCGGAGATTAAAGATTTTCTGAATCAAAAAAAGAAAGGGAATTTACTTAAGGACTAATTAGTAAGTAGGTGGGGAGTACAATGTAGAAATAGAAAATAAAGGGACTCTTTAGTAAAATGAAAAATCAAAGTGTAGAAAATGACGGTAAATAATGGTAATGCATAAATAATCTAAGTCAAAACATAGGAAAATGGACACTAAACACGATCAAGAGGAGAAGAGTTAGGTCACGTTGTTAAAAAAAATAGTAAGAAAGAAGACTGAAAAGGACTTTAAAACATGAGGGAAATTGGATTGACTTCATCAACTTAGTGAAGGGTCATGAAGGTTTCTTTTCCGTCTTTTATATTTTCCTTTAATTATCTTTTTAGTCTCTGCTCATTCACCTTGAAAATTCCTTTAATTGGATGTGACATCTCAATTGCCCTGTTAAGGAATACCTCTGTGATAGTGAATGGACTTAATAACCTTGATTTAAGTTTCCTTATCATCAACCTTAGATGAGAATTATACATGAGTATTTAATCACCCTTTTTATACTCCTAGACCAAAAAGTGCTGATCGTGTCATCGCTTTATCCACTCCTTGCATTTTTTTCATGTTCATATGCAGATGTTTACAATTCCTCCAACTTGATTGAGTAGAATAATATGCTTTATATTTTAAATTAAGTAGTAGGTCACATGATTTTTCAAAAATCAACCTATACATTGCCATTCTAATAGATTTTTTATATGTCGTTCTATATATGCAAAGAGTATCATGTAATTTTAGTGACAAGTAATTCCTAGATCTTTCTACTTTCTTTTGTATAATCTTTCTCAACATCCTATCACACACTTCTCCAGGGCACGAGTTTGAGGCTGATATGAGGTTGCAATTTTGTGCAAGACATTATATTTTCTCAATAATCTATCAAATTTCACAATATAAAGTGTGTTTTCTTATCACTAATTATTATTATAGGTGTGCCAAATCTAGTTAATATCTTCTCGAGAAATTTCATATTGACTCTAAAGTCATTAGTTGGCAAAATTATAGCTTCTACCATGTTGATACATAAAATTCCATTAATAAATATTTATTCCCAAACAAACTTAGGAATGGACTTATAAAAATCAACCTTTCACACATTAAATAAATCATATACTGGAATGTTAGTGACAGGCATTTTATATTTTTAAGAGATATTACCCACTCTTTGACGCTCATCGCAATTATTTCATATACTTGTGAGCATCTCTAAATACATTTGGCCAATAAAAAACCTTCTTGTAAGATCTTTACTATAGTTTTGCTAGCCCCAAATGACCTCTTACTTCCCTTAAGTGATAATGCCTCATTATAGACTCCATCTCATTAGAAAATAATTTCTTATTTTATTTATATGAAAGATTGTTATAGAGAAACCCTGCTATAAAAAAGTTAGAATAATCTACAAAGCAAAGGAGAGGACTAAATATATATGTAAAATATAATTTCCTATAATGGTAATTATCATCAATATCTTCTTCATCCAACCCCTCTAAATTTGAATTTTCTAAATGATGGAGGTCCATCAAGCCAAGCACTAGAAGATGTTACTAGTATGGGCCTCAATCCAACAGGTAGTGACAAAAAAGGCATGGTTGAAGAAGAACTTGAAGAGGAGCTCAATCTTATTTTAAAGTTGCAAATCTTGTTGAAACCCTTTAGAGTTTGCCAGGCCTTGATTTATAAAGCCCAAAACCAACCATTTGAAGGAGCTATTTCGGCCAACAAAGGGAGTCTTTGTTGTACACTTTGACATGATTTTGCAGTCCAAAAGGCATCTCAAGCCCGGCCAAAGTGATGAGAAGAATAAGAGCCTTTAATTGCTCATTTACTTTCCTTTTATGCATTGATCTATTTTCCTTTAACAGACCTTTTATTTGCAGCCTTTATGATAGTAGTTATAGAGGTTTTATTTCCTTATTTATGATGAATAATGTTACTATTATAGGTTGATGAGAAACCGAATTTGTGGTTATCCATCAAGACCCTTAGTTTGCCTTACATTTCCTTATATATGCATTTGTAATCTCTTTAAGATACACATATTTTTTGAATCAAAAGTTAAGAGAGAATTTGCTTTTACAATTTATTATCCTTCCTTGGGTTTTGTTAGTTTCCAAAAACTAATAGGGTTTTGTTTGTTTCCAAAAACACTCATCCTTTGTTATTCAACCATAACTTTTAAACCATTGATCCAATTGAAAAACTTCCTTCATCAAAGTTGTATCCCACTTCCTGCTCTACAATTTTGCCTCAAGAATCATCTCCAAATTCCAAGCCTTTTGTTTGAAATTTACCATAGTTCTGATTCCTTACTGAAACACTTCACATTGCGATTCTCTCCCCTGACCTTCATCACCGAATATCGATCTAGCAGCTTTTGTGGTGCTGATTTCTATTTCAGTGTTAGAGTACTTGCTAAGTGATGTTTGTATTTGGGAAATTCCAGATTTTACAAAACTTCAACCATCATCCGGCTCGTCGACTGGTCGTCCGGCCCGTCTATATTTTTTAATTAAAAAAATACAAAGCAACGTCATTTTGGACAAAACGATGCCTTTTTGGACAAAATGGCTAGGCTGTAGGCCAGGCTGGGCTGGCCCATGGCCCGTGCCCAGGCAGACCAAGATCGGCCCGTGGCCCGTCCATGGCTTGCCAAATTTGGGCCAAAAATGGGCTGGGCCAGGCCGGGAGGGCCGGGTCAAAATTGCCATCCCTACCATCATCCCTAAACACTATAGCCACCACTTCCAGCCACTTTAGACCACCAAACTCCATCATATTGGTATCAGAGCCAAGGTTATTAAAGCCTGATTCCTTTAAAATTTCCATTGCATGACCGACGATTCTAAAACACCATTAAAACACAAAAATAACATATCTAACGATCAAGACCTTGGAGTTAAGTTTGAGACTATGCGCCTAGAAATGGAGACTCTTAAGGCAAAGAATGAAGTCTTAGAAGCTCTTGTTCATAACTCTCCATTAGTCTCTAGGTCTACGAAGAATCCACAAGAACATGTTGAAGATGAAGAAGACGAAAGGTCCTTTGTTATAGCTCGTGGAAAACTAACAAAAGGAAGAGAGAGAGGGTAATACCATGGCATAAGAAGGACAACCGTGGGGAACCTCCCACAAACACCAATTCGGAAACAAGAGAGGCAAGAAGAGATCTTCAATTACAAAGTTGAATTGCCGAAATTTCATGGTAAGATAAATGTTGATGCTTATCTTGAATGGGTTTATACAATTGAAAGAGCCTTTGAGTTGAGAGAGGTGAATGAGGAGAAGAAATTGAAACTGGTTTCCATAAGATTGAAGGGATATGCAATCCTATGGTGGGAGAAATTACAAAAAAGAAGAGTGAAAGAAGGAAGACCTCGAATCAGTGAATGGCATAGAATGAAAGAAGAGATGGATGTTGTATTTTTTCCTCCACACTATAGTCAGACATTGATTGAACAAATGTTGAGCATTAAACAAGATTCAAAAATGGTGGAGCAATATACAATGGAGTTTGAAGAGTTTTTGATGAAGTGTGAGCTTGAAGAAACCGAAGAGATGATCATGGGAAGATTCCTCAAAAAGGGTTGAGAATTGACATACAAGACATGGTAAAATTCTATTCCTATGACTCTTTCTTTGAGTTGAAAATACTAGCTTTAAGAAGTGAAACTAACCTCAAACACACCCGACAAAAAAAAATCATGCCTCCATATGCTTTAGTCCCATCAAACTACACTCCACCATCCAAACCAAGCCCACATGCTAGTGCAACCACCCTGCCCCATACAAAACAAACCTTACATCACCTCTAAAGCCATCCGCAAACTCTCCAAATACCTCTTTCACACCAAGAAACACCCAATTTGCCCCTCCAACAAAAAGTATGTTCAAAAACCACCTTAAATGTTTCAAATGTCAAGGATACGGTCATTTCCAATCCGAATGTCCCACTAGAAAAGTTATGACTATCCAATAAATTTAGGAGATTGAAAATGAGCTTGAAAATAATTTATTGCATATTGATGATATTGATGATGGCTCACGGTCATATTTGCATGATGATCATAATGCACTTGTTTGTGATGCAAATGTACTAGATGGAGAGATGTTTGTGTTGTTGAGAGTTTTGAATTGTAAGAAAAGTGAGGAAGATTGGAGAAGAAAATCTTTGTTTCATTCTAGGTGGATGAAAAAAAACAAATTATGTGAAGTTGTAATAGATAGTGGAGCATGTGAGAATGTTGTATCTACTAAGATGGTTGATAAATTGGACCTTCAAACCAAGCCACTGGATTCTCCTTACAAGTTGACTTAGTTAGATTCAAAGCCCGAAATTAGAGTCTCAAAAAGATGTCTACCTCCAGTTGCTATAGGTCAATATGAAGATGAAGTTTGGTGTCACGTAATTCCCATGACGGCTTGCCATTTGCTACTTAGAAGGCCATGGTTGTTTGACAAAGATGTGTATCACCAAGGGAGAGCAAATACTTACACATTATTTCATGGAGGTAAAAAAATTCTACTCAAACCTTTGCTACCCAAGGAGAGGAGAAAGAAAAGAGAAGTTGGCACACTTCGTTTGCTTTCAAATGAGGAGAAGAGTTCAATCATGGAGGAGCTACCCAATTACATTTCTATGGACATTGATGATGAGCCTAAGCTGAACCATCCAATTCCAAGTGAGGTACAATCTTTAGTTGATGAGTTTGTTAGAGTTTTTCCTAAAACACTACCAAATAGCCTACCCCTTCTTAGAACTATTCAACATGATTTAAACTTCATTCTTAGAGCCATAATTCCCCACAAACATTCCTATAGAATGAGCCCAAAAGAAAATGATAAGTTACAAAAGCAAGTTGATGAGTTATTAAAGAGAGTTTTCATTAGAGAGAGTATTTCACCATGTGTTGTTCCCGCCTTTGTTGTTCCTAAAAAGAATAGAAAATGGAGGATGGTAATTGATTCAAGAGTCGTCAACAAAATCACTATTAAGTATCGGTTCCATATTCCAAGACTTGATGATATGCTAGATAGGCTTCATGGAGCTTCGGTTTTCACAAGGCTTGATCTTGCTAATGGATTCTACCAAATCTGAGTAACAGAAGGGGACGAATGGAAGACAGCTTTCATAACTAATGAAGGAGTCTATGAATGGTTAGTCATGCCGTTGGGACTTTCCAATTCACCTTTAACTTTTATGAAGCTTATGAATGAGGTACTTAAACCTTTGTCAATAAATTTGTGGTAGTTTACTTTAATGACATCCTAGTTTATAGCAATAGTTTACATGAGCATTACATGCATTTGAGACTTGTTTTTGAGGTTTTGGGCCGTGAATCATTGTATGTTAATATGGAGAAGTGTCATTTTTATGATAACATAATTAGTTTTTTGGGATATGTTGTTTCTAGAGAGGGAATTAGCATGGACCCGGCCAAGATAAAAGTAATTGTAGAATGGCCAATTCCAAGTAATTTGTTTCAAGTAAGAAGTTTTCATAGGTTTTGTTCTTTTTATAGGCGGTTCATTAGGAACTTTAGTAATATAACCTGCCTTATAACGGATTGCATGAAAAAAGGTATATTTAAGTGGACTCCATAAGCCACAATTGCCTTTAATACTTTGAAAAAATGCCATAACCAAAGCACCGGTTCTAACCTTGCGTAATTTTTTTTGCCTTTTGAATTAGAGTGTGATGCAAGTTGGGTGGGAATAGGGGTTGTTTTGAGTCATGAGGGTAGACCCATTGTTTTCTTTAGTGAAAAACTGAATGAAACTAGAAAAAAATATTCTGCTTATGATTTGGAGTTTTATGCTTTGGTCCGCGCACTTAAAGATTGAAGTACATATTTGTTGGCAAATTCCTTTATCTTCTACACCGATCATCAAGCTTTGAAATATATTCAAAATCAATCCAATTTAATTAGAAGACATGCATCATGGGTGGAATATTTGCAATCTTTCGATTTCGTAATGAAGTATAGGGATGGTCTAAGTAATGTAGTGGTCGACGCATTGTCTAGGAGATATAATGTTCTTAGTACTATGCATGCTCATATAATAGGATTTGAGAACATTAGGAATTTATATGAGGGAGATAGCGAATTCGGTGAGATTTAGGAAAGGGTTAGGAAAGATGGTGTGTTTAAGGATTTTGTCATTCATGTTGGTTACCTTTTCAAACTTGAAGCTTGTTGCATTCCAAAATGTTCATTGAGAGAAGCAATTTTAAAAGAAGTCGATGGTGGAGGCCTTGCCAGTCACTTTGGAAGAGACAAGACTTATGAGTCGGCTAATGGAAATTTCTATTGGCCCAAGATGTGGAAAGATGTAGCAAAGCTTATGGGGGGATGCAACACATGTCAACAAGCCAAAATGACCAAGAGGGCCCACGGCCCATACTTACCATTGCCAATTCCAAATGCCCCTTAGGAAGATGTAAGTATCGACTTCATTGTAGGCCTGCCAAAAACTAGGAAAAATCATGACTCCATTATGGTTATTGTGGATAGATTCTCCAAAGTGGCTCATTTTATTGCTTATAACAAAACTAATGATGCATCTCATGTTATAAACTTGTACTTCGAAAATATTGTAAAACTCCATGGAATTCCTAGGAGTATAGTTAGTGAAAGAGATGTAAAATTTTTTAGACATTTATGGGCTAGACTAGGAACTACTTTAAAGTTTAGAACAATCTTTCATCCTCAAACGGACGGTCAAATGGAAGTGGTCAACTAAAGTCTAGGCAACATTTTGAGAAGCTTATTGAAGGGGAAAGTGAAGAATTGGAGTTTTTGACCCATGCTGAATTTGTATATAATAGTTCAAAGAGTAAGAGTACAAATTTTACCCCTTTTGAATTAGTTTATGGAACTAACCCACTTGTTCCTTTAGATTTGAGTTCGGCCCATTCTAGCATTCCATCCAACATGAAGATCAAAGATAGAGCTCAAGAAATTGTCAAAGTCCATACTAAAGCTAAAGCCCACAATGAAAAGAAGAATGAGGCCTATAAAAAGAAAGCAAAAATGAAGACCATTGTGGAATTCAAAGAGGGTGATCTCGTTTGGGTGCACTTAAGGAAAGAAAGGTTCCTTACAAAAAGGAAGAACAAGCTCATGTCAAGGGCGGACGGTCCATTTAAAATTCTCAAAAAGGTGAATCAAAATGCATACAAGGTAGAATTGCCAAACACTTACAACATTTCAAATACTTTCAATGTTTGTGATTTAACCAAGTATGTGGAAG
>JAOTAY010021588.1:0-10426 GCA_025629805.1 Erythroxylum baracoense | reverse complement strand
AATGATGAGTATTAAGTAAAGATGAATGATAAATTGGATGTTTTGTGATCTTATTATGCTAGAATGACCTTAGTAGATGATTAAATGATGAACTAAGAATCATCTTGTACAAATGAGATGATAACCTAAGTTCAAATTTGACATATATGAGTTATAAAGTGTGAATGAAGGAAGAAAGTGCAGGGCAAGATTGTGGCCCTCACCCACAATCGTGGCAAGACCACCACGATTGTGGCTAGCACTAGAAATTTTTGTCACAATCGTGGCAGGGACACTACAATCATGGGTAGACTTATAGAGAAAAAGGGTTGTCTTTTAAGTTTTGTTTGAACCTAATAATGTTAGGGTACTTCTTTATGGTATAGTTAGGCTTAAATGAGTTTTCAAATGACCATACTTGATGATGAATTAGGTGATTAAAGTGAGTAAAGTGTTTTAGGTATTAAAGAATGATTGATAGATATTATTAAACGATTATGAGAGGTGAATTAAGGAAATGTACCCAGGATTGTCATTGAGCATGCATTGTATATACATATGTTTATAAATGACTACTTATGTGATTGTGCAAAGTTGTAATGTGTGTAAATGTGTGTTGCCTGATATAGAAGAGCAAATAGAGCGACCACATCTAAACATTGTCAGGACCTCAAGGCAATAAGCTATTTAAAGCAAATTGTGAATCGACCTCGATGGTCTCCTTTTAATTAATTATTTTGTTTAAGCATCTGTATTGAATTATTATGTGATGAGAATTTATTGATTCCGGACATTGAATGTCTGAGGTATTTGATGCATGAATAACATATTGAAAGTGCTTATTGTATATGAATTTGACTGAATAATTGACACTCAACATTATTGTTGAATGCTAGACATCGATTCGATGAAAAAATTGAATCTGAATGTTAATGTGAAATCAAACGATTGCTTGAATATATATGAATGTGAAGCATTTCATTACATGAATGCATGAAAAGATAAAGGTTGTTGTGACTGAAGTAGCCATCGAAAAAGAGCTTAAAGCTCAGAAAGTAAAAAAGAGCTTAAAGCTCAGAATGTGGTAAGAGCCTCTGGCTCACTATGTATAATGAGTCATATATAACCAATGAATAAGAGACAATTATTAATAAGCCTGCTATCCACAATGGATACAGGATAGTTATAGACACTCGGTCACAACAATAACAATCGAAAGTGAGTCTCATGAGCATTGCATATATAATTGATATGTATGTTTTAAATGATCTAAATGAACTATTTGACAGCTTTAAATTTGAACTGTGAAATGATGTGTATTATATGCTGACATGAAATGTATGTGAATTTGAAGCATGAACTATATGTGTTTTGTGATATGAGTGAGCAATTGAGGATGGTCCACTCATTGAGTTCACAAAACTCACCCCAAATTACAACTTATTTTTTTGGCTTAGAGGAGATACCCAGTCAGATAAACTGGAATATAGCCGTTTAAATCGAATACGACATAGAGGTCAGGATCTGTTAGCACCTACATATATCCACAATCTCTTTTGTATTTTAAAATGTATTCCGCAAATATTATACAATGTTTATGTGAATTGTAAAGTGTAATGACATTATGACTGAAAGCGTTTTGATAAATGAAATGATCAAATTGATTTGGACTTGATGTGTGTATAAATGATATAGGCAGTGATTGATTTTTTATTTGTTTAAACGTATTTAATGCCTGTGATGTGAGAGAAAATTTTGTATTGAGTCTGACTGACCATCCTAGCGCACTACCCTTGTAGAGAGTATTCTCGAATACCATCGGTATGTTCGAGGATATGCATTATGAGAGTGGGGTGCTACATCAATAGTTTGTTAGGTTTGAGAATTTCACCCATCATATAATGCTAAAGAAGATGAACTTTCAGAAAGTTACACATCTCTTGTGATCATAAATCATAGTTAAAGTTATAAAAAATGACAGTGATGGATTATAAGACCTAGTAAAAATCATGGTGAAATTTTCAAAAGCCACTGAGGTGGAGAAAATGAACAAACTGGCACAATAAATTCAAAATTGAACCTAAAACTTCAAGTTAGAGGGAGATTTTAAAAAATCTGACTACAAAAATAAATTTTGGAGACCCAAAAACCTTAAGAATCGATCTAAGAACTAAAAAAAGGTATTGATGATGCTAAATCAGGTCGATCAGAGAAATTGAATCGATTTAACCCAAAAGTTTACCAAACGAAGCGGTAGTGCTTGACCAACACATGAAGGCATGTTCGATGGTTGCTTTAGCTTTGACAAGTGGCATTTAAATCATTTGAAGATGGAGAATTGAATAATAGTCTCAAATTGGGGGTTGAGAGTTTAGAGAGACCCCAAAAAATTTAAATAATGAAAGAGAAACGAGGATAGATCAAGTTAGACATAAAAATCATTGTATAACAAGGATTGGAGCAAAAGAAAGCTAAAATTTAATAGAGTTCTCATATCATGTTAGCTGAGACAAGACAAAGTGGAATTATATTTTATATTGTGTGTATGATATAAATATTGATAACTCTACTACAATGGAGCAAAATGAATAAAAAGAAGAAAATATTACAATTTTATTACACAATATTTAGGATATAATTATAAGGATTATGATATTAGAAACGATGTTGGGATGCTAACTTGAAATAGATGAGGTTGTCTCTATATTGGAGGCCATCGACAATTCGAAAGGAGGGGGAATGATTCCTCCCAATCAGCAGGGTGGTTGTCTTTGCTTTCGTAAGCCTTTAGTTGCCAAAACTTTGGATAAACATATAGGATACTATAGGGTAGGGATGGCGATGCCTAAGCTCGAACCTTACCCCATCCGACTCAGTCTATAATTTTTTAATTTTTTAAAATGAAATAAAAATAACGTGGTTTTACTCAAAATGATATTATTTTACCCGTATACGTTAGGTTTCAAAGTAAGCTGAGCCTAAACAACTTAAGCCCAAACTTAACCCAAGACCCAATTTTTTGGGGAAAAAAAGTCTAAAATTTGATTAACTCAAACTTGACTAGTTGACTTTAAGTCGTGCTAGGTCGAACCTTAACTAAACTGCCAAGCCTACTATAGGCTTTGAGATGTATTCATCACAACTGTAAAATATCAATAGGTAAAGGAAATTTTCGGATGTCAAAAGTGGTGATACAAGTAGAATTTTAAGGGAGAGAGGCAAAGAGAATAAGAAGATTTTGAAGAGTTGTTATTCACTACGCTTTCCATTTGAAAAGAGTACGATTTATTCCGCTAAAATATAACAACTAAGGCTAAAAAATAGGAAAAAAGAATATATCATTCAATGTAACTAACAGCTAATTCTTTTTTATCCAACTTAGCTAAAGACCAGTTCTAGTCACTTATTACACTATAAGAAAATTGTAAATTACTGACAGAAAATTACCTACAAAAAAAATCTATAGTAAATTAGCCACAGAAATTGTTTTCTAATTTGTAACAAAAAAAACCATCACTAAAGAAGGAGACCAAACTTTTTCGATGGAATTTAGCAATAGAATAGTGAAAGTCATCGTAAAAATAAGCACTAATGGTTCCTGGTAAAAATTGTGTATGAAATTTACCGACAAAAAAAATCGTAAGTAATTTACCTATAAAAATATGTTTCTGTAAGGAATTTCCTAATGAAAATAGAGTTCTGTAGGTAATTAGAATCATTTTTTCGTCAATAATTTACCTACATAAACCAATTAAAACCACAATCCTGACATCTTTTGAATTTACCTACGGAATCATATCATTTTGTAGGTAAATTCAAACGACTTTAAGATTGTGGTTTTAATTGGAAGGAAAATGATGTTGTTTGTTCAACCATAATCGACATCATTTCCTTATTTGTTTAAATGAACGTTGACAACCTCTCCCCCTCACTATCAAATGTATCTTAAACTTTTCATTTTTTTCCTCTTCCCTCACGTCATGGTCTTCAGTTCCATACACCATTGTCATCGTCTTAATCTCTGGTTAATCATCCATCGTGGTTAGTCATTCCTCCTTTGCATTTAGTTTTTATTTTTTTTGCTTGTTGTTGTCAGGGAAGCTTTTATTTGGGTCGGTCTTAGTTGATGTGGTTTGTGTTGTCTGCGTTTATTTCAACTTTTAATGGTTCACTATGCATCTGAATGTGTTCTTATTGGTGATGAGTGCCACGTACCAGTGTTTTTGTTAATAGTTAGGGATGAATTTCTTATGCTTATAAAGTGTTCGAAGAAAGTTCTAAAGGGATGAATTTTGTCATTGCATGAATTTTTATTTTTATTCTCTCATGACATTAATTGTAAGATAATTGCATGAATTTGTGTTTGTTATTTTCGCATTTCATCCATGAATTTGACGTTGTTACCTTGTTTCCTTATTATTTGGACTATTGAAATTCAAGTAAGTTTCTTTTAATTGTATTTAAAAATATAGTGTTTCAATAAAAGACAAACTCTTTTAACGTCAAAAGTTGAATTGAATTAGCTTCATCAAAAATTGAATTGTAGTTAGCAAGGTCTTATGATTTTATTGTGATAAAAAATTGAATTGCCTTCAATTTGTTGAGCCTACTTTAATAAAATTATTCCTAAATTATGGAGGTTGTATATTTTATAACAACGTTGTCAAATATCCTAGAAGTCTCAAGGTCATTTTGGTGTTTGAGGAAGTCATATTTAATAATGACTTGTTTAAAGGTAATAAGAGGACATTGATCATTTAGTATGGAATCATTTGTGGAAGTGAAAGGTAAAGGAAAATGAGTATGGCTAAGTGGGAGCAAAATTAGGTTGGACAGTCAAAATTAGGTCATCTTTATGTATAACTAGCATTGAGCATAGTTTTCCTAATTTATTAATAAAATGGGTTCTTTGTGCTTATATGGCATTGAGCTATGAGCCCGAATTTCTTAAAAATAAATAGCTTTGAGAATTTTTCTCTTTTCTCCCTTTTCATTTTATCTTCTTTCGTCTTTTTCAAACTAAAAAAAACTAATTCATAAGACTGAACATAACCTTTTAAAAGAGAATTAAATAACAAAAACTATAACCATAAACTAGTTTGTCATACATCTTCTTTAGTCCTTACAATAATCAAACAAACAAACAAATCTTCCAGTAAAGAAAATTCCAAAGAACACAAAACCTAAACATAAAAGGAAACAACATAAATACATCAATTTATCAATGAAGGTATAAAATTTTATCGTAGAAGTTTTTTCATAAGGTCTATCATCCTTTAATTCCTATCACTCTTCACTGTTGGTTTAGTCTTCATAAACCTATTTGGTGTTATAAATACCAGAGTAATTGACTTATTATCCTTTGCAAAGGTATACCTATTCTTGAATCTATCATAGACAAATTTTATTATCATATTTCCTTATTCTTTTCAGTAGAACATGATTAGCATGTGTTGCTAATACAATACAAAGTATCTTATATTTATGTTACTAAATAGAAAAAGAAACTAGCACCTATTTGTTTAACTTAATCTCCACAAACTTATTCAACCATTGAAGTATGTATGAATACAAACGCTTTAAAAAGAAAAGGTCAAAATTTCTATAAAATAACACTACCTATGTTAGTACTGCTTCCTCCATCAATAATTATACTATATAGCTTATTTTAAATTTTACATATAGTATGATATATGTACCTTTTCATTAATCTATCTCATCCTTATTAATTTGAGTATGCTTCTAGCTACAAAGTTCTCACCATCAACATGATAATCAATGTCATCATCATTAGATTAGAGTTATTAACTTTCTCTTGTAGTGTTGGATTATACTTTTCTTATATCTTCACTTTAAGAACATGAGGGTTTTGTACCTTTTATAACTAGACAATTTGATTATATTGTCTCTCTAAAGGGTCTCTCACATCATTATACATTGCCTTCATCTTCTTAAATTATTATTTCATTTCCTAAGAAAGAAGATAACATTTTCCTTCTCTTCCTTAGGTGTTAACCATCTTTAGAAGGCATACTTATAAGCTTCCTAAAGAAACGCTAATTTATATACATTTTTTCTTAACTTGTTTTACTTTATTGTTTCCTTTATATATATATAACTAATACAATATAAAGAAAAATAAATAATAAGATGATTGATTCAATTTTGATGACATCTTAGAAACAAGAAGATCTAACTAAAAATTTTTTAAAAAAAGGAAACTTAAGAATGAATACTAGTAACTAAGACTGACCTTTTGTATATAAAGAACCAAGAACCAAACAGACAAAGGTTAAAACTTTACAAAGTAAAATTTTTTAAGTTTCGGGTTTGTTTAGTAAAGTGTAAAGGATAAGAACCATCTCTTAATTTGAATTAAACTAAATAAATATCATAAATCTCTAAATCTTGTTGATAAAGTTTGTTCCCCTTTATATATGATTACATATGATTCATACTCAAGTTAAAAAACTAACTATTACAACATTAATTAGGAACTCTAAAATATTAATACTACTTTAATTGGAACCTTAATATAATACTTTGACCAATACTCTAGGTAGTCGTTAGGTTTGCATTAATGACTATTTTACTTATTTCACTGCTTAAGAGCATATACATTACATAATCATTTACATTTAGAGCGTAATGAATAAGAAATTTATTTTAACTTTAAAGGAAATTAATTGATCTTTAACCTAACTTTAAAAAACTTTTGAAATGGTTATGATCAAGTTTTTTGCTATAAGATTTTTCTTAATCTTTGAAAAGACTTCAAGGTTGAAGATTTGTATGTGTTATTTTACGAAATCAATTAGATAAAGAGTTGATATCAAGTAAATAATGACTTTAAAAATTGATTGAATTAATGCATTATTGGTTTGGGACATTGATGATGTTCTTAAAACTTGATAGAATGGAAGCCTATTAATATAGGTGTTTGGCTAGCTAATACTCAAACTGAAGTGGATTGATTAGTTTTTAGGTGAGTATTTATTAGTGAAACATTTCAAAAACTAGTTGTTATAACAACTAGTTTAAAAGAATAATGAATATTTGAGTTTTTTTGGATACATATAGGCCATAATTGAATTATGGAAGAACATTTGGTTTTTTAGGGAGTTGTTAAGATCCTTGAGATAATAAAGAGTGCACTTAAGTGCATGTTCATAATACATAAAATATAGTAAGCTCTAGTTTGTTGCTATAAGAAAGAAAAGGAGATTTTGAGTTATATTTGGTTATACTTATATAGAAATTAAGGAGAATTGTTAGGGAACATATCGTTTGAGCTCTTTTTGATTTTAAACAATATTTGTATAGATTTTCTCTTTATTTATGTCAAAGTAAGACAATTTGGGTTTCTCTTCACCAGTTCCAAAGAAGATATTATATGGAAGATTTCGATTTCTCTTACCTATTGAATAAGAAGACAGCAAATTATTAATGGAGCTTAAGGAGTGGTTATAGGCTAATGATCGTTTGATGTAGTTATAATAAAATTTTTTATTCTATTTAATCTATTGAATTATCATATCAAAGTGTTTAAATGATATTGTACTATTTAATATGATAAAAAATTTAATATAGTCCTCAGAAAATCCAATAGAGAACAAGTTTATAAGTGATCATGCGAAAGGACCTTTGCAAACTGTTAAATCATATTCGGTGTATATTATTAAAGGTTACAAATTTCATACAAAATATCATGGTCATAGCCTGGCAACGGTAAATAACAGGGAGAATTGATGGATTACTATAGTAAAATTATTGAGATACTTGAAATTGAGTACCCCGCATTGCCAATAAAATAGAGTGTGATATTTAAGTGTGAATGGTTTGACCTAACTCCTAATGTTGGAACAAAAGTGCAAAGCCGATATAATCTAGTTGAAATCTACCAGGGAAGAAGATTTAGATAATTTGAACCTTTCGTGTTGGCGATGAAAACAACCCAGGTATATTATGTCCCTTTTCCCAACTTAAGACGAGATAAGATAAGTTAGTTGGCCTTTTACAAAGTAAAACCTAAAGGTGTTTTTGGACGACATGGAAAAAAGAAAATAAGAGAATTGAAAGTAAAGCATTTCAAGAAGATGTTCATGAAATAAATGCATATGTAACATATGACAAGAATGAACCTTTGAATGATCCAAATAATGAATATATTGAAAGAGAGGATGAGGAATCTATAAAGGGTGAGAGATCCGAAGAGGAGCCTGACTTTGATTCTAATTCTTCAGAAAAAGAAGATGATGATTTTGAATTTGAATTTGATTTTGATTTTGATTTACAATTAAGTGATGATAGCGATTACAATTTTGATTTTGATTTATAATTAAGTGATGATGGCGATTAACTTATGTAGGTAATAGAATATTATATGAATAAATTTACTATTGCATCAACAATATATTGTTATATTTAATTTATATTGTTCTATTAGTGCAATAATCAATAAAATATGAATTTCAGGTTAAAAATATTCCACAAAAGAGAAAATAAGAAATGATGTGGCCAAGGGTCAGGTTACCACCATTTGGAGGAGTCGGTGCATGTCCAGGTGAAGCATCACATTCTGCAGATGCTACAGAATCAGGTATTGCACATCCAGCTAGTGCACATCCAGATGAGGCATCACCTTCCCCACCTACAGTCCTTATACAATAACATTGCCTACCTATTACTACACCATCCAACAACCCTACTATACCATCTAACAACCCTACTCCCAGACCAGAATTTGAATCTATACCGTCAGAGATATTGGGGGGTAAACGTTATGAATGAAGGAGGCGGCCTCCATTCTAGAGCTAAAGGAGTTGGTAGAAGAATTTACATCACAATTATCAACAATCTGTGCTAAAACTTTTGTAATACATGATAACACCATAGGTTTATACTGAACTTATAAGTTTTAATTTGAAAATGTTCTAAATTAGCATATATTTTTGCTTGGTTATGTCTGAAACCTGCTCCAGAAATATCTCATCCAAGTTCAAGGAGAAGATAGAACTTCACAATTATATACGGAAAAATATCTCTCAGGGGACAAAGAATTTTTATTATCAAGAGTTTCAGGTACAAAAAATAAATTATTTAATCCTTTTTATTTATCTAATTTTATACATTAATTAGATAAATATTGTAGTTTATAAGTACTTATAGTATGCTTTTCTTTTTTATTTTTGTAGAAAGATTTTTTTTAGGATTCAAAATTTGATGTTGTCATTTATAATGTATAGAGAGGCGAGCTCGTGCACATTATAGAGAATTTCTTGGTTCGATACACAAGAATGGTGTATGACCTCCCTGAAGAAATATGGAATCGTTGGTAGTAGTATTAGGTAACATACAAGGCAATCTTCATTTTAGAGCACAATTCTGTAAACAGATATGGAAGATCGGAGGGAGAGAGTCTACCCATACACACTGGAGGATCTATGACCCACCAAGAGCATACAGAGAAACTTGTAATTATCTAAACTTTACACTTATATTCTGATTTTTGTACTTTGATGTATGAAATTTAGAATGAAAATATATGTGTATTATGGAGAATGATAATGTTATAAATGTCTGTTGTTATGAATGACTATGTTGTTAAGAAAAAAATTTTATTTAACAGGTAGTAAATATCATAAAAATAAAGGAAACTCTACCAAAATTTTTGTAAATTATAATTCATTTATAACACTTTATTCCGATGTAGGAAAAGTCTATAGGCAGGAAGTCTACACTATGTCAGCTCTTTTTATACACCTACACTAAGAAGCATGATAGTATGACCTTCGTCAACACCCGATGTAGAGAACTTAATGTATGTATATTTTATACTTTAATATTAATTCTTAAAAATTTTCACTTATTAACATAAATAATTATAATAATAAGATCAAATACAAGAAAACATTGAACGATAGTCTCAGAACTCTAAAATTGTTAATAAGAGTCAGATATATGTTAATGCAATTAGTGCTAGGGACCACTGTGGAAGGATTTTTGGCTTAGGTTCATTTAAAAAGACATATTATTCACAATCATCCACATTCAATACAGTTGGATCTAGTAGGCGGTCCGCATCCAATGAGAGAGTCGTTCAACTTGAGAGCACAATAGAGAGGCTGGCAACTCAGTTGTAACAGTTGATGGAGTACATAGTTCAGCTCCGTAATGAGACGGATGAGTTGAAGGGGAGGGATAACACCTCATTGCAACAATCAGGTCATCCGCCTTCACCAACGTCATAGCTTAAATTTATAATATTTCGGTACTTAAGTGAATGTATTGATGTTTTGTTGCTCTTATGTTTTTATATGAACACTTAATTTACAGTTATTTTTAAGATACTTATTGTTGTACATTATAATTTTTATATTATATTATCAATCAACATAATTTTTACATTATATTATCAATCAAGATTATATTATTTAGAGAAATTAAA
>JAOTAY010021587.1:0-10426 GCA_025629805.1 Erythroxylum baracoense | reverse complement strand
ATGAATATTTGAGTTTATTGATTTCCCTATTTGATGCCTTATTTACTTACATCAAAATATTGTCATTATTGTTGACATGAACCACACTTTTAAATTCTATCATATAATGTATATCACAATTTAATTTCTCAATCTTATATTAAATATTTTATATTCTTTTTCGCAGGCCCTATATTGTGTTAGAGAGCGCTGCTCATCTTTCTTTGCTATAGTCTGAAGTTGTCCATCCATCCAGGTTAGTTGTCCAACTAATATTTACCATATGTATTGCTTTAATAATATGATTATGAAACCTTTGAATTTTGTGTGGATGCAAAGGAGGTCTTCATTTTATGTTGTTTAGAATATTTTTATAATCATTGATGAGTTTTTATGTTTTTCTTTAATAGTTTAAGTATTTACTGTATGTGGAATTAGTTTGAGATGTTATAGTTCAATCGGTTAATACTTCAACTTTGATTTGATTAATGCAAACTTAGTATTAACATAAGGAATTGACACATTTCATAGACAAGACAATTGTTTTTCATAATAAACCCCTAGCACGGTATATAGGTTGGAACCCTGTGATGCAACTCCCATGAGACTTATCGGTGAAAAATTCCACGAGCCTAGGAGTTATAGTGAGAACTTTTTTTCTTAATTCACAGGTGTAAACAATACCACGTACCATAGTTTTGAAATCAATTGTATATGATTAATTTGATTGGTTAATACTTAGGAGATTTTGTGAAAAGTTTAGATTTTTTGTAAATTTTGGAGAACATGAAGGATACTAACCATGGAATCACTATTTTAAATAAACAATTTTGCAGAAATGAGTAATGTTGATAGATCTTGGATGTATAGACAATTATCAGGTGATTGTTTCATTAATCCTGAGTTTGTTGAGGGAGTTGAAGCTTTATATGGATGGGCCAAAGATCATATGTCCATGTAAAAAGTGTAAGCACATTTGTTTCCTTTCTATTGATGAAGTGAATGGACATTTGTTAAGAAAAGTGTTTATCCCAAATTATTTTGAGTGGACACGACATGGAAACCGTTGATTAGTAGCACCTCAAGGGATAATGAAGCACAATCGTCAGGAGGCAATGAATTTGAAGGGGGATTGGATTTAGAACAAATAATGTGGATGCAAATAAAAATCCTTACATGCAAATGGTTTACGATGCAGTCGTTTATACCTTTCAGGAAAAATATAAAATCTTGAAGAAGAACCCAACCTACAATTTAAACAGTTTTTTGACTTACTACACTCAGCTAACCAAGAACTATGGTCAAATTATGACACAATGACTTAATTGTCATCAATTGCTCGTATCTTGAACATAAAGTCTGAAGGGCATATTTCTGATCGTAATTTTGATAAAATTTTTGGATGGTATAATGAATCATTGCCTCCTGATCACACAATGGTTGATAGTTTTTACAATATGAAGAAACTTATTAAGGGTTTTGGCTTACCCTCTCTTTTTTTTTGATATATTTCCATCTTGACTAAACATGGCATTTATTTTAACTCTTTTAATTTCATTCTCATTTTTTATGCTTGAATCGACCATAAGAAAATGCCGACTTTATACGATGTTTTTAGTATATCCTCATTGGTGCACTGAGATTACTTGTTATAACTTTGAAGGACTGAAGCTTAATATACTGAGTCTGCCTTAGTTGACAAATCCTTTATAAACCTGCAATAGAAGTAGCCAAACCGTGAAAGGATCTCACTTCAGTAATAAACTTAGGTGTAGGCTATTCAACAATGGCTCTAACCTTAGCCTTATCCATCTTTACTCACAACGAACCCAAGAACTATGACTTCAGGAACATAAAAAGTACATTTCTTCAATTTGGCATAAAGTTTTTGTGCACATAGAGTGGAAAGTACTTGCTCAAGATGTTTAGCATGCAAACCTACATCTCTACTATACACCAAAATATCATCGAAATAAACCATTACAAATTTTCCTATAAAAGGTCTAAGTATATGGTTCATTAATCTCATGAAATTCAAAGGAGCATTAGTCAAACAAAAGGGCATAACCATCCATTCATAAAGTCTAAACTTAGTTTTAAATGTTGTTTTCCACTCATCACCATCTTTCATACAAATTTGAAAATTAACCACTTAATAAGCCAATTTTTGAAAATAATTGTTAAATATCAAGTCTAGGAATGCTGTGTTGATATTTAATAGTTATTTTGTTAATAGCATGGCAATCAACACACATTCATTAAGTTCCATCTTTCTTAAGTATAATTACGATAGGCATATCATATAGACTTAACGACTTTCTAACCAAACCTTTATCAAGGAGTTCATCAACTTGACTTTACAGCTCTTTTGTCTCCTTAGGGTTAGCTTAATGTTGAAGGTAAAACTTATCTACTTGTTTTACGCTAAAAAACTGTAAGTGCATAGATCGTGACCTGTAGTAAAAAGAACGGATATCAATCCCACATGGATTAATGCCTAGACACCGCTTAATTTAGACACAACTATGTTTGAGAAAGTAAATTATGAGATGCAAATAATCTAGAAAATTAAATTAAAATTAAAAGAGACTAATGTAAACAATGGACAATACGACAATTGTAGAATATCTGAATTCAAGATTCTAAATGTTGGAGATTACTTTTTCCTTATTTTGTCTCCCTTCTATTTTATTGATTGAATTGTGTCTCACTTTAGATTTTCGAATGTACTAATTACCCTCTTTCAAGGTGTAACTATTTTTCCCTAATCTAACTAACGGGAATCGATTGAACGATCTCTCAACCTACTCAATGACTCTACCGATTCAACTAGTTATTAAGCTATCATATTAGTGATTAATTGACTAATCAAGATCTCTCGTCTAATTATTCAATTGACATAATGATTGCTAGTCTATAGGTCGCCAACTCTCGTTGTACGATCCTACATGAATCTCATCTCACTCACTCTCTCAATTTGTTGCAAGATAATAATTTAAAACAACAATCATCAAAAACACTTCATTCAATTCAATAAAAAAGGAATCTTGACAAAATAATTAAAATGCAATCTCTAAATTAAAATCAACCTAACATAGTCTCTATAACATCATCAACAATCACATAAACCATTTTTACAAAGAATAGAGAAGATTAAGTTGAGAGAAAATTGAATAAAAAGACTCCTTCTCTTCTTTGCCAAAATCTGGAATTTTGTTGTTGATGTGCTATTTTGACCAATCTAGATGATGATCCTTGTCTTCAATCCTTCCTCAATACTCTGAACCTGTGTTCTCCACTCAAGGATGGTGTTTCTATAGGTGGATGTCGTCTCTCTTAAAGACGGAGGCTTAATGATGTTTTTATATTCCAAAAATCCTAGGTTTAATGAAGCCTCGTTGATTGCCTCGAATTACAATTCTCACGTCCATAGGAATCTGCATGATTCCCATAAGAGTGTGAATTGTACACAGATGCACTCCTTATTTTTGCTGTGATTTCCCACGTCCGTGAGAATTTGCATGATTCCCACGAACGTGGGAATTTGTCCTAAGTGAACTCTTCTTGTCTTCTCTTCTTTGATCTTTTGTTCAACCTCCAAGTTACTCCCTCTTCCTTCCTATAGAAAAATAATCAATTCTTACCTCAATTAGCATCAAACACATAAGAACAACAATGGAAATCAAACTTAATGAAAACATACAAAATGAATCCTAAACTAGAACAATAAACAACAATTATGCAAGAAAACATATGTCAATTACCTATAAAAACATATCCTAATGTACACCTATCAGTACCATAACATATGACTCTTAATATGTGCAAAAATGAGCCTTGTAATACCTTTAGCCTTATTCTTAAGAATTAAATTTAAAGTTTGCTTTTTTAGAATATTATCAAAAGATTATGTTTGATTCGATCTTATAAGTCAATTCTAGGAAAGTAAACTACATTCAATGGAAAAGAATTTAGAATAGAGGAAGGTCGTTTTAATTGTTAATTTGCATAAGAAAAAATATGTGTTACTACTAACTCTTAAGAAGAAAATTGAATTCATTTGTAATACAATGAAGTAAATGAAATAAAAGGAGATCAGAATGTAAGATATACCTAGGGTATAGTATCCTAGATCTACTCAAAGATTGATTTATTAATCAAGATATCAAATATTCTTAACAGATGTATGACAATAAGCTTTTTTTGTATGTTGATCGCATGGGTTACTTGATACGAATGTGAAATTGCAACATGCTAATCAACTAAACCCATCATGTGTAAGCGTGAGATAATAAAGACTGGACACACGTGATGGCTTTAGGATACAACATATTATTCTGAATGTTATACAGCACCTAAAATTTTGAAATTCAATATTAAATGATTATTTAGATTTCTAAAAGATAAGATAATAATTATTTTAAAGATCAATTAATTCTCACATGATTGGTATTCTATACAAAACCAATATCTTCTAACTTGTGGAGATAGAAAACTTATTCGTAAGTGATTAATTTCAATGATGTATATCTGATCCTAGAATTTTTGTTTAATTTTTCTTATATATATATATAGAGAGAGAGAGAGAGAGAGGAAATTGCATTAGAAAGGTTGAAAAATAAGTTCTTTAATTATTACAAGAATGGCAAATAAATTAGGATAGTAAAAGACTATTTTCTCATCCACATCCTTACTCGTAACACCAAACTAACAAAGAAGAGCAAGAACAACAATGTAACCAACATTCCAGCTACATCCCTCCCCACCTAAATGGATACCGTAGAACAAATTTGCTACAGAAAATATGATTAGAACCCTTCCCACGCTATGGTGATACCAATTCTAATACCGTCTCACTTTTGATGACACTTTGGGACGTGCCAAAATTACCATCACCTACACAACATGAGGCGAAGGTGTCATCATCTGATAAATTTTTTTATACGAATAGTAATACATATCTAAAGGCAACCTACACTACAACAAAGTAGAAATTTAGTTACTTTCTTTTTGTGATGTTCGAAAAATTGTTGGCAAAAGTTACCATATTGTGATGATTTCACAAATCGTCATTAAAATTAAGCCTTTAGCTACTAACTAAAAAATGTCACAAAAGGAACAACATTTTGTGATGAATGACAAAAATTGTCACCAAATGGTGAACATTTAATGACCATTACCAAAAATCGTCATAAAATGATCCACAATGGGTGACGATTTTAGATATTCGTCGCTAAATTAACTTTTGGTGAAGCTTTTCAAAAATCATCACCATAATTTATTAAACATTTGGTGACCAATGTCTGAAATTGTCACCAAAGAGTTCACAAGTGGCGACGATTATACAAAATCGTCAATAAAAAGACTTTTGGTTTTTTGCTACATTTTTGGCATTATCGCTAAAAGTGGCCGTTTGGTGATGATATTTGGAAGCATGACCAAAAGATCAACATTTAGTAACGAATTTTGAGAATCGTCACCAAATGTTACACATTCAGTGACAATTTCTAAAAATTGTCACTAAACGGTCCATATTCGTTGACGATTTCTAAAAATCATCACCAAAAGGTTAACATTTTCCAATATTGTTAAACTAACATTTTTATAATCTATCATAGTTAAGATATGTTTTATTGAAAATTTATTTTGAATGTTTACAATGTATTGTTGAAAAAATATACATAACATAATTTTAAGTGTTAAATAGTAGTATTAATTAATCATTAATATTTACAAACATTGTAAAATTTAGTTATAAAAATTTAAATAATTGTATCAATATAATAATATGATATATAGAGTAGTACTAACTTTGAATTAGAAGTTTAACAATTCATATAGTTATAGAACAAGAACAATAACAGTCCACACTTAATGGTACGTAGCTGGACCCTAACTAGTAGAGAGGTTGTTTGACAAATTCTTACAGATACAATAATAAATCAACTTTAAAGCTGAGTCCAGTTGATTGGATTGATAAATGACAATGATATAATTAATTATTTGGATTCCAAGTGACATGAGAGTCAGTAAAGGTAAATGAGTCCCCAATTTTTGGATTCCCGAGAAGAGACCTTGCACGTTCGAAGGTGCCAATTGAAACAATAACGATGCTTCCCTCAGGTGTAGGGTTTTTCACACCCTCTTGCAATAACTTTTCCGCTATAGCTAAACTTGTAGAGGATTCAATGAATGAGTTGCTAGATTTAGTACCTAAAACACAATCAGTATAGAACTTAGATATTGTCAGATTAGTAAATCGTTAAATTAATTAAAATTGGAGTGACATGCATACATGAATGAGCAAACGAAGTATGTCGAATTGACGAATTTTTCAAAACAACCAATTTCCCTAATCCTTTACGGACTATTGTGACATCGCTCCCGCCTCTGTAGGCATACATGTCATCTTCGAGACTCAAGTAAGCTTAAAACAACATGTAGTATATACCATCAAATGTGAATATATATAATAGTTTCATAAAAGGAAATAAGATGTACATAATAAGAAAAGTGACGTTGTTCGGATGATACTAAACACCTTGAAGCAGAAGAAACACCATGGAAGTCAAACGATGATTAGGGTATGAAGTGGAAATTTTTCTACATTGTTCATTTTTTTAGTAAGGACAATTTTACCACATTCCTCCCAACGGAATGAATTAGGGCCATCCGGAACTAGTCTCTATGTTGACATTCCTTGATTAATTTGCAAATGTCGATTTAGAATTAAATGATTATGTTCAACTCCAATTTCAATAATAAGTGAATGTAGTCCAGTTTATCACTTATATATCTTTAATGTGCCTAATGATATGAAAGTTACCCTTATTAAAATTTTAAAAATCTATTGTGTAGTTTGTATTATAAGCAAAATTTAGAATTTAAAGTCAAATAGACATGACTGTATTCTTGATTTACAAAAATATAGTATTATCCATAAAATGCATCAAAGATATAACAATTAAAACACAACCATAACAAATAACAAAGGTAGACAGACATAAACAAATAACAAAGATAGACGGTAAACCATCTTTAAAACACAACCATAAATACAATTCATACATCAAATGCATAATTAAGAACTCACAATAAATACCTAAAGGTATAAGTTAAACCTAGCACAACTTCGTTGATGAAAATAGAAGAAAAGAATAATATCAATTCAGTTAATAATGGTTCTTCGACCGTGATGACCACAATACAAATGAAGAAACAAAAGAGAGGATTTGGAGAAATGTTGATGGCTTGAACAGGAATGGAGTAGCCTTTTATGTTTTTGTCTTTAAAAAACCTAATACAAAACGACATCGTTTTTCTTGTTTAGGTAAACGATGTTGTTTATTGTTTACTGTAGTTATTTGGAAGTAGTATTAATTAATTTGCTACGATCTATTATATTTGGCCGAAAAATGTCAGATGTAGCGACTAATACATAGTTCGCCACCAAAGCCCGCAGGTTCATAAATAATTTTTAATAAATTTAATTTACTATTTGAAATAAAACATAATTTGAATTTAAAATTAAATTATCCAATTGGAAACTATTTGCAAATTAATTTTTTGAGCTATCAAATAAATAAAAATTGACTTACAATTTTTAGAAAATTATACAGTTTCATTATTATAATTTAAAAATGTATTTCAAAAAATTATACAATTTAATTTTTTAAATTTAGAAAAACTAAATTATAATAATTTAACAAGACATTCTAATGTACTGTTAGTGATGAATTTGGTTTAAATAAAATGTGGTTTGCAATCCTTATTAATTCAGCTAATAATAAAAAGAAGATAATTTTTTTTAAATTTTACCTATTTTATTTTGTTTATCCACCAAATTAAAAATATAGATTAGTAATTCCCAAAAATTAAGCAAATCAAGATGAACTCCATATGTAAGTGTAAAAGACAAATTTTTTATTCATATTGTCGGCAAACGTACATAGTATTGGCGATGATTTATGAATTTGGTAGCAAAATGTACACTATTCTATTTTCATAGCAATATTTTAACATTTTGCGACAAACGATAGATTCGTCTCGAGTCGTTTTCCTTGTATTGGCAACAAATCTCTAATATGGTAGGTAAATATTGGTCATTGCACGACGATTGGGAATTTCGTCACCAAATGTTCCAACTGCAAAAAAAATTATAAGTGAGACGATGTTGTTTGTATAACCACAAATGAAGTCGTCCCAGCTCTTAAAAATTTAACCCAAATACCCCCCACCTCGCCTCCTAGCTTGTTTCTTCCTCCTCTATCCCGATTGTCATCTTCACCATTTTTGTTCTCTTTGTCCGTTGGTTGTAGAGGATTCTCTATTGCAACGTTATTGTCCTCTATCGTCTCCCTATAGTGCTACTCAACCTGGTAAGAACTTGTACGATTTTTCTGGGTTTATTTTACGTCTGTCATTGTGTTTGTTAAATGCAATGAAGAGGGGTCAAACTTATGATTAATTGTTGAGTTTTTGCTTGGATTAGTTGTTGATATGTTCATGATGGTGAAGAAAGGCAATAGAGAGGATGACTGCTTGACGAAGACTTAAGTTATGATATGCTTATAAGGTGTTCGATGAAAGTCCTCCAGATAGGTTAGGTAAACAAGATATTGTAAAAAGTTAAAAATTGTTCCTCCTATAGCCAACTAGACGTTTGTTGAATGGTAGCTAATGTATTGTTGATTGCTAGCTGATTGTTCACTGTGAATCAATCGGTAGATTATGAATGTGAGCAACATGTCAAATTTTTTTAAGTTGTAAAGTTCAATTATGAGTTTGGGGTAATTGTTAATATAATTTGTTAATGCTTTGATTGGCTTGTTTCATAAATTTTCCTTCTTCATACTAAGGTTGATTAGTTAAGTATGAAGCTTAAGAAACTTCCAAATTTATTACGAAAGTATTATAATCTGTGTAAATTAAAGGTGACAACTTACTTTGACAAATATGTATAAATTTAAGGGCCATATGGTGTACGCATAATGATATATCTCTCTACATAACTTCTTACACCAAGTCTATGGTTCGGTGAAGAAAATAAATAAGCTAGAAGAAGAAAAAATTGTTAAAGTTTTTTGGAAGATAAATTGTTAAAGTTGATAATTAAATTTAGTATTGTATTATTAGTTAAATTCTATTAAAATTTGTTGTGAGTAGATATAAAAGTAGAATGAATGATTTTAGTATAATTAAATTAAAGATATTATGAATGGATGAAACTTGTTAATGAAAGAAAATTCATAGTCCTCTGAATAGGTTTGGTAAACAATTTTTGAAAAAGTTACAAAATTTGCATTGCACTAAGAACGAAAAAATACCTAAACTGTGTTAAAGTATACGAATTAGTGAAAGTGGAGAAAGCATAAAAACTAATTAAAGTGTTACAATTAAAACATATTATCTTTCTAAATTAAATTAATATTAATAAGCATGTTCTATATATCAATGAAAAGCAATTTTTTTACCGGCCATTAATATTGTTTGTTGGGAAAATTTTACCCTTTCAACAATTTTGTTTTTCTTGATCTTGTCCATATACCTACTTCCAAGATGAAATTCCATTGCATCAAGAATGAAAAGTGCATTCTCATTTATGTTTTTGATTTTGAGACAAAGGCATTAATCATTATTGTTTACATCCCATTTCATTTTCTTAGTTCACAAATCAATAAACATATAGTCTTAAATGATTTAAAGTTACCAAGTCTTAATTGAATGAGAAGCAATTATCAAATTGTTCAACATCATTTGTTGTGCTTTAAATATGCTTTTATAGTACCATGAAGAAGATATTTTATATTTAGTTAGTGATTATGTATAGGGTTTATTTGCAGATTTTGTTTTCCTCTGTTTGGTTGGAGTCGAAATCACAGAACTTGTGTGACATCTTCAGGTATGCGAATTAGTAGTAACCACTATTGTTTTATATATCGGTTGTCGTTTTATTTTGTTGTATATTGTTTACTTAATTGCTACGTATGAACTGATACAATGTTATTGACTGCATGTATTAGCATAAACATAGGTTTTTTTTAACGTAATATAAAACTAAAAATGCATGTTATAATTATGTTATCTTCTTTTATTGTATAGCTAAATGGATATGAGTTGGATATGTCATCGAAAATGGTCAATTGAATATGTAGAAGGAGTTAAGAGTTTCATGCAATTTATAAAAGATCAAATAGGTGATGAATGTAGTATTTGTTATCCATGCATCAATTGCTTAAATGTCGACTTCCAAAGTCAAGATGTGATATATAATCACTTGCTGATCCAAGGCATAGACAAATTCTATACTCTATGGCTTTATCATGGTAAACGTAAGGAAGCAAGTTGCTGTAGAAATATCAGTATATCTAATGATGACAGTTACAATAATGATGTTGATGATTGTGATGTGAATGATGATGGTGATGATGGGATTGATGAGATGTTA